>JACCPG010000524.1:0-32482 GCA_016069955.1 Drepana arcuata
ACAATTCTTCAAAGGTTAGTCCACGTCATATCCAGGTTGGATAAATAGATGAAGCGCAGGGAAGAAGGACGAATTCTTGATCGATGAAAATGACGTCATAATGAATAATAATAAATGAGAACTACGATGGACTCGCCATCTGTCACGTTGGCACCTAAAATATATTTCCGGAGAAGTGCGTGTGCGGAAGGCATGTAGAGAAAGGTTGAATACTAAGGGAGAAGTGGAATAGACACAACACACATGACAGACAGATTACACTCAATGTTTGGGATGACTCAAATACTCTAAATTAACCTAACATAAAATAGTAGTAACCTGTATAGGTGTCGCCATTACAACTACCCTCTTATTGTGTATAGATATTAGAATGCGGGGATTTCTTTGTATCGGACGGTACATGGAAATTCTTATTACAAACTCACCGATGCTCTTATTATATTGGTTCCATTTTGTTTATGTAGAGATGGAAAATTATTTAGTTACATACTATCTACCCCGCTGTTTTTTTCAAGTTTATTTTTTCCTTTTCGCTGTTTTTCCAGCACTGTTATGAATAATGCTTTACAATAATAAACTTGTACATAAATAATCCACTCACAAAACATTTCTCACAGTCATGGTAAAGCGTTGACAGCAACGTAAGAGTGATATGGCAGGTCTCGGTCTAAATCGTGAGGGTCTGTATGATGATAATTATGTTTTAATAAAGTAATAATTTATTATCTAGGTAAATATGTATAGTCGTGCTTGAGTAACGGCGATGGACTCGCCATCTGTCACGTTGGCACCTAATATACCTCTGGCGGAAAGTGGGTGTGGGTATTACCTATACACCTCTGCCTACCCCTTCGGGGACCCTTGTGGGAAGGCGTGAGGATATATTTATATATATAAAAAAAGGAAAGAAAAAAAGAAGATTTATTACTTTATATGCCTGACGTCTATAAATCTGTGCTTTCCGCACTACGGCGATAGGACGTCACGTCTAGTTCCGGGCCTTTATCACTGATCATTGGTTCATAATGGTATAGCTTAATATCTAAGTAAAATAATAATCTCTCCAGCTTATAAAACTTTTTATTTTGTCATCTGGCGAATATGTAAGAAGACACTGATGAATGTAAGTGACCGAAAAGGTCTATATAGGTATAAAGGAGCGGTAGCACTTTTATTCTCTCTGCCTATCCCGTTTGGGAATCACCTTATATAATTGTAACAATACATTTATAATTATGTAGGTTCTACAATAAGATAATAGCGACAAACGACGAGCAGCGGATGGCTGTGGAGCACATTGTGTCGGGCACGTCGGGCAAGGCGCCGTACATAGTGTTCGGCCCGCCCGGCACTGGCAAGACTATGACCATCGTCGAAGCCATCATACAGGTACACACAGGCCTGTACATCGTCCGCCCAATAGCCAGGGCTTAAGAATTTCGGCTATGGTATCCCCTGCCTGTCGTAAGAGGCGACTAAATGGGGTTGACGGGCCTGCGGATAGTCAGGGTGGGGGCCCTGACTGTCACACAACGCGGGCCAAGGATTGGCGGGAGCGCCATGTGGCTCGAGCTTCCGATGGCACAGCGAGGGTAGTAGGGGCGAAGCTAGGCGCCCCTGGGATGTGCTAAAGCAAAGTGCAGGAGGGCACTGGTGCGTTCCTCAGGAGATCCCAGAGCCCTCTTATATACACAGAGGATGGCTGCCGAGGGGGTTTTAGTGAGTATAAATCTCACATAACCCGTGGGGCCTGTACATCGTCCATCTACAATGTACAGGCAGGCCGGTTACAATGGTTCCGGATCCGGATATATCCGAATACGCCTTGAGGTTCATACCTCCTGCAGGGAAGCTGGTACAAGGTATATACCTAGGTCAATTCCACATAAATTGACCTAGCTCCAAATTAAGTACTCTGGTAACTAGGCAACAATATATATCATAAAAAACTGCCCTCAGTGGGAATCGAACCCGCGACCTCGAGCTTCGCAGTCAGAACTCTGACCACTAGACCAGTCGGCTGTCAATCACTTAACACAGTGTATCAAGGTATCATGTACGTCATCTACATACCGGACAGTCGCCTTTTGAATGTGGGATGCTGTATTTATGCAAAAAAAATGAAATTGACAAATTTATATCCAATCGTTACTTCCTGATGGTTGAAAATAACAGTTGCTTATTTTTCAATGTATTTGTTTCAGATCGTAGTCCGACACCCAAAGAACAGGGTGTTGGTGTGCACCGATTCCAACATGGCGGCTGACCATATCGCTGTGACGCTCTTACAATACAATAAGCAACTTAATATTAATAACTTCATTATACGCGCCAACTCGCAATCCAGAGAATGGTGAGATTTTACTACTAATTATAAAACAGTACTTTCGCCGCGCTTGTCTGTTTGAACTCAAAACTACTGAACGGATTTACAACTGAAACTGAACTTCGTACCATTCGTCATACCGCTGGCTTTTTAAGGTAAGAAAGAACATCGTCAGGATACGATTCAGAAGAAAGACATATACGTAACGTATCCCTTGTCAGTTGTCACGTTTGCACCTAAATATATGTGCCATAAATGACATCACCAAACCTAGATAGTTCATTATTAATCGCAAATAGCTTATTTATTTTAATTGCACAGCTAGGAAGTACAACTTAGTAAAACCTCGCACTATAAGCATGTATTCTTTGCCTGTAAAAGGTTTAGCACATTAGCATGACCCTGAGACTAATATGGACTCCGGTCTGAAATAAAAATATTCTATTCTATTCTATTCTATTCTAATATTATTTAACATAAGGTTTGTGTATAAACTGTTGGCAAACCTTAAATAAATAGATAAATAAATATGTCCGGTGAAAAATTGGTGTTACACCTCTTTTCGAGGACGCTCACGGAAAAGCCTAGCTTACTTAAATATACCTGATAGTGCCTGTGCCCCAATGTTTTTCACCCGTAAAAGGCTAATTTCATTTGGTCGTTTTTTTTGCAATTAAACATTAAACCTCTGTGTGCATTAAACTAATAAAATCTATTCCTATTGCAAATTTTAACCGCTTCCGTTCAGCCGTTCAGGCGTGTTCGAGGAACCAACATCTCCACAAAGTTTCGCATTAATAAGATGGCCGTCTGGTCTAGTGGTCCGATATGCTGGCTGCGAAACTTAGGTCGTCGGTTCGATTCCCACTAAGGGCAGATATTTGTGTTATGAACACGTATTTATGCTCCTTAGTCTTTGATGTCATCTGTATATATGTACATATATCGTTGTCTAGTTCCCATAGTACAAGCTTTGCTTACTTTGGGAGCAATTTTATTTTATTTGTAAACTGTACAATAGGAACATTATATATCCACATCACAGACTTCGTCCATATGTTTGAGACCAGGTCAATATGTGAGGAACTGTCCCTAATTAAATTAATTAAATTTATTTTTAATTATTATTATTTATTTGTGTGTGTGCCAGGAGTGTGCTGCCTCCCGCGCTGGCGCCGGTATCCAACGGCACCAGCTATGAGAACTTCTACTCCGTCTCCAACTCGCATGCAGCTATGTACAGGATTATGGTCACTACTCTACTGCACGCCGAGAAATATGCTATGTTAGTAACCAATCAATTTATATATAGTGTCATCCACGAAGACGCGCCCCACTATTCTTCCTCATAGTTTACAGTGTAAGTGTGCAACCTTCCACTAATTAAGTATTGTCGGTACACACTGATTACCTATGAGTGTAAACGCACTACAATTAAAAGAGTCGAGTTATACTCCCCGCATCCCCGAACCTCCTCGAATAGAAATTGTTGGGCCGTGTCTTCGTGGATGGCACTATCTATATAAACTATTACTATAGCATCATTACAGAGAGCCTCTGCAATGATACTGCATAATAAAGAATGCAAGTTCGATCTCGACTGTCCCTATGAGTTTTTCTAAATTTAAGTACAGTGATTAGTCACACCACGAGCTTTAAATTGAAGCATTGAGAGGAAACCTGCATACATTTGAGATTTTTTTTTTATAACCTATGTATGTATAGTCGAGCTTGAAGGTGAAGATATTACCGAAGACTTTCTTACGATGGACAATATGAAGGATGTTATTTTAGGATAAAGTTACAGTTATTATTTTGTACGTTTGCATCAAATATATCTCTGGCGGAAAGTGGGTATTACCTATACACCTCTGCGTACCCTTAGGCGACCCTTTTGGGAAGGCGTGAGGATATATACTGGAAATTTCCACATGCAGGCCTCGCAACCAGTCTACGCACAAGCTCCAGATGAGTCACCTGTTCATCGACGAGGCGGCCCAGGCCTCGGAGCCCAACACGCTGGTGCCCATCACGGGGCTGCTGGCGCCTGGCGGGCAGCTGGTGCTCGCCGGGGACCCCAAGCAACTGGGCCCCGTCTGCATCTCCAAGGAGGCCAAGCATAGGGGACTAGGTAGATAATTAGGCTTTTCTGCCAAAAGAGTTGCATAAAAGTACCGACTTAGAAGTTCACTCCACTACCGCACGGTGCAGTTCTGACTTGACAGGAATGCTTTTTAAAAATAACCTTTTCACGTATGCTCGTATACTCACGCTGTTTGCGATAGCTTATTGACGATGGTTAAGAGATAATACTATAGTACGAATAGTATAATATAATACGCATAATTTGAAAATTACACCACGTTTAATAACTACTGAATCATTGACGTTACTCGTAACAAGAACATTTAGTATCACAACGCGCGAGCGATACCGCTTGTATTGCGAGGACGATGGGCGGCCGTAATCGCTTACCATCATGCCACGTGCTTTATTTAAATGGTACAGAAAATAAATATCTGCAAATAATGGAAGTAATTTGCCCAGTAGTGGGATGTACCAGGCTAACAGTAACTAATAATTTCAGGCGTATCACTTATGGAGAGGTTGAAGCTAACATACGATAACTTGTACCACAACGATCCTAACTACATCACCATGCTTGTTAAGAACTTTCGCTCCGACCCGGACATACTGCAGATACCAAACGAGTTGTTCTATGATAACGAATTAGAGGTGAGTGCGCCACGCTGCTATATCTATACAAATAAATAAAATTGGAGTGTCTATCTGTAACATTAAAATAAACTGCTTTTCACTTAATACGTATGGATGTATGTATACACGGTACATATACCAAAATAACATTTTTTTTACAATTTTCTGTCTTTTCCGGCTAATCTCAGACACTATCTATCTCAGATTTTGACAGCACTTTCACTAGCATATAGCCATGTTCTTTCTATCCATCGTTAATGATAGTCTATGATTCCAGATAGGTAATTATAGTTATGTCTGATCCTTAGGCCCGGGCTATCCCCGATCCTATAAGCAAGATAAGTATTTTGGGAGTTCCTGGTGGTGAGAGGGCGCTGGTGTTCCACGCTGTTCATTCCAGGGAGCAAAGACTGGGGAACGCACCGAGGTACAAGAAATTTTATTCACGCCAAGTTTTATCGTGTACGACGAGCGATAACTTCATTCAATGTCCAATTTGCATACGCGTAATAGATTAACGGCATCAAAGCATAGTTCTCTTGTAGGCGTTTGATTCTCTGGGTGGATAGAAGAATTAGATAAAATAAGGGGGGGTGGGGGTTGAGATGACGCAGAGGAATGGTGGGAATGAAATAAATATTGATAATATAAGAGAAGGTAAAGAATACATGTTTTAAATACTCCCAATTGAAATAGACTTTTTTAAAGCGTCTGTAGAAAAAAAAATGCCAAAGTAGGCTTTGGGCAAAGTAAGGTTGAGGGTTAATTCTACAGTGTCGCCTTTTATTTAAATTCACTGCTGCGGCTATAAACGTTAGAAGATTTTGTCACACCGTTTTTTTTTAGTTATTTCAACGAGAAAGAGCTGGACATGCTGAAGCGTTACGTGAAGGCGCTGATCCAAACACACAAGGTGTTGCAGGAGGACATTGGTATCATTGCGCCCTACATTAGACAGGTATACAATTGTAGATGATTGTAGCGTTAGCGCGTATCGTTTATATAGGTTGGGTCATGCCGTCTCATATAAATATTCTCATCACAGAACAAAGCGATTAGACGTACAATAATGTATTTAGAGAAGCACAAAGATTTAAACGTACTCTTTACCTCCAGTATTTACCTTCAGCACCTATCTCCAGCACCTATCTCCAGCACTTACCCCCAGCACATACAACCACAATATTCCTCCAGCACCTACCCCTGACACCTACCCCCGGCACCTATCCCCGGTACCCTACCCTCGGCACTCTACCCTCGGCACTCTACCCCCGGCACCTACCTCCGGCACCAATCCCGAGCACATAATTTTTGGAGTATTTACGGCATTACATGAACAGCTTCAATTTATCCTTTATGACAGGTTTACAAGATGAAGAACTGGCTGACGTCGGAGAAGTACGACAAGATTGAGATCGGCACCGTAGAGGCCTTCCAGGGCAAGGAGAAGCGCGTCATTCTCGTGTCCACTGTTCGGGCCAACTGCCGCCTGCTTGACTTCGACGCCAAGTACGGACTGGGATTCTTGGTTGATGATAAAGTAAGTGCACTTTTGTTTCATTTACTCGCTCACTTGTCCGTGGTTCCACGTGGCTAATTGTTTGCAGAGCGCAAGGCTAGCCGAGATAAAAACACTCTTAACTATAAATCGGAATCACATTGAAATCGGGTCAGCCGATATGTTTTGTAATCGTGCACATTATCGAGTGTGACATCTTTATTTTGAAATCTCTCAATCTTAATACTTTGGTTCCTCTTGAACACTGAACGCAACATCCAAATCCCAAAAGCGTATAAGATATTATTGTACCCTTCGAGTACTCCCAAGAGTACTTACGATACAGGGGAGTATGTATGAAGAGACTGATAAATGTTGAAATGAAGCGGAAATGATCTGTAAATCTAGAGAGAATTGCCGCCCTCTCTGCCTACCCCGCGAGCTCGGCGTGATGATATGTATGATTGTATTAACATATGTATTAACTGATCTATTAAACACATTGTTTCCCTTACAGAGATACAACGTTACCCTCACGCGAGCGAAGGCTAAGCTGATAATCATAGGTAACCCCACTTGCTTGACTAGGGACATCAAATGGCGTAGATACATGGGTTTCTGCAAGGAGCTCCAGTGCTACTATGGCGTGGAGTCAGAGCAGTTGGAGCGATCCTCTAGCCTCCTCATAGAAGTGGCGAGGACTAGGTTTGACAAGTGCCGGCTGTCAGAAGAGCTCAAGGCTGCTAAGGCAAAGGAACTAAAGCGATAGATACACTTCTGCCGATATCAGATAACGCACGACACGGCATCCTAATTTGCATCATCTTCTATTGACGTTACATACTTGCTACAAGATCAGATTTTATACACTGAGAGGGAGAGTTACCAATGAGATTTCTAAATACTAAGTAGCTTTCATGATACACTACGTCTACCGTCTGCGTCGACAGCCGATAGCCAGTTCACATAACCCGTCAAAGGTGTATGGAGAATGTAGGTCCATCGACCTGCTGCTTAGTCTTCGCTAACGACTTTCGACACACTCAGGGTAGGCTGAGTCATTTGTACACAGTAAATTGCGTTTTTGACAAGGCCACTACGGCAATTTCATCAATATATCATGCAATTTCAATACGAAAATTGCATGATATATTTTGTATCATGTACGGAAACAGGGTCCGCTTACGCTGACTAAATATGTTCAATCGTTAAACGCGTGCGATCTCGTATTTTATAGAGGATCAGAATATTTAGAGTACATAGCGCTATATAACGCAAATTAATAACTAATATTGTTATGCCTTTTTTTATCAAAGCCATTCATACTAGTAATTGTAACTGTAACCATAGATATTAAGAATTTACGTAGGTTAAGAAGCGTAGTGGTTTTAAAAAAAAAACTGTGTCCGGCCATTCTCCCTATCGTTTGTAAGAAAGGAACTTAGATTGATTTGATTAAAGAGTTTATAGTACTTCGGCATAGACAATTATTGTCATTCGCCAGTCCGTGTTATTTTAATTATATATATAATGGTTTTTTATCTCTGTTTATTTTTTGCTGGGCTCTTTAAAGTCTTACAGTCAAGTAATCTTCAAGAATTGTGTTATCAAATGCTTTTTTTTGTAGACTGAGATTAGCACCTCAAACTAAGAAGAGTTAGTTACTATAATTAGTATATTATCGTATGTTATATGTATAATACTACAATTAGTGCCACAAACCTCAATGTATTAATGACGGTATAGCTCAGCTAAGCCATAAAGATTTGCTTCAGTAACACGTGGCAGTATTTTGTAAGTTAGTAAGCTCAAAAAAGATACTTCACTTTATTACTATACCATTCCAGATTTGCGTTTAGAATTAAGTTACTAAATAAGTATTTAGGGAACTAAAATGTGATATAATTTGTATGACATTTGTCTGAAGTCCACTGCTACAATTATTATATAATTAAGAATACTAATTATCTACTCTCATACTGTCTTTCTTTATTCTATATTATTATCTGTCTTTAAATGGTACTTAGAGACCGGTATGTTTTCTGAGCCCCAGTAACCGAGTTCATTTGAAAAAAAAATTGCCGTTTAGAATGCGGTGGACCGGACCAACGGCGAGGGACTCGCCATCTGTCACGTTCCCCTGAATGTGTTTTACAGCAAACGATCGGTGTTATTACATGTATACATACCCGATAGTAGGATTTTATTTTAACACACTTGGAGAATGTTCAGGTATCCTCTAACTATCACAAACTTTCTAAAATTTTCTCTTTGTTTCTTACTTTAAGGTCTATACATTATGTTTTTTTATAAGCTTTATTGTTTTGTTTCTCTATTTTTTACGATCATATGAGTGCCTTAATTTAGTATTAAACCCTTTATATTTTACATGACATTATGTTCGTTTCAAATTAACGAGTACTGTAACGCAACGTTAATTACATCCACATTTATAATTGTTTATTTTTTCTATGCATTTTTATAGGATTAAGGTTAGCTTTTAAGGTTAATTTGTGATTGGTCAAAACCACCGGTTTTTTTTCAAAATTAATGTCAGGTGCTGTATTATTTAAACAATTAAAACTCTGAAACCTAACAATTTATTATTAAAATTCTGTAATTTGTAATAATAAATATTATTTTTGTGATACCAACCAAAAAATGACAAGGTGTTTTTAAAAACATTTTTTATCTCTTAGATAAGCGTTGTAACTGATCACAGTACATGGGAAATAAAGATATTTTAATCAAATATTTTTTTTATTCGTCGAACGTATTCAGCTGAAGGTGTAAGATTTTTGTAGGTTATGATCGTCCCGGTGTTTCAGGCGACCATACGCAGTGGTAAGCGCTTACAGCGCATTAGGCGGACCGCATGCTTGTACACCATATTTATGTTATAAAAAAACAGTCCTCTCCTTATACATACTAGTTAGTGTACACCCAGTAGTAAAAAATAATATATATATATATATATATATATATGATAAGAAAATAATCCTGTGAATTGCAATAAAAAATAACTTTTACTATAACAATTTTTATTCAATTTTAATTTTAAATGTAACTGCTAAAAGCTATCTTCCAAGCTAAATATTGATAACAAATCGATACAAACAAGGAAAACAATGTATTGGTATACATAGTGTTTTACCGAAGTTCATAAGCTTGATCTATTCAAATAAATGACATTGAAGTGTCTGTTTGTAATATTAAAATAACAGCTTTTTACTAAATGCATATGAATATATACACGGTACATGTAAAAAAATCCAAATTGTTGTCTGTCTGTTTGGTCCGGCTAATTAATATCTTAAACGACTGGACCGATTTTGACGGGATTTTTCACTGACATATAGCTGATGTAAAAAGGAGTAACTTAGGCTACTTTTGTTTTAGAAACTAAACAACAACTTTTTTGTTAAATTCAATGCGGACGAAGTCGCGGGCACAGTTAGTACAATATAAAATAGAGATCGTGCAATGAGATCATTCGTTGTAAATAGGTAAATAAGCTAGCTAACGCCTTCTTAAAGATAATAGTGTTAAATCTATATCGGATTAGTAAATCAGTAGTGCCATCATATACGTTCTTTGTTGGTTCGTTTTCTCGGCCCGTATCCAGTGGCGTAGCTACCCAAAAGCTTCCCAAGCTCATGCGAACCCGGAGCCTGGACTTCGTATATATTTAACTAAAATCCTCCCATATTTGGAATGTAAATAAAACTTATTTCAAAGAATACAGAATTCTGCTGTTCCAAATTCAAGTTTAAAAATTCTACTTGTGTTGATATCTCTATATATGGGTACGTATAGTTTCTGCTGTTTGTGAATTGATAGGATAAAACCTAATCAGTTCAATAAGCGCCCCAGTTGTCTAGATACGCTTTTGCTCATTTAATTACACACGGTTTTAAAACAGAGGTCAAGCTTCAAGTCGAGAAATCGGTGCCCGAAGTATATCGAAATATCGCAGTCTAGTTTCGCATAGCACTAAAGTCGATTTTGGTGTTGTCGCGTCCCTTGAACACGCTTCTGCTGGCCGAGTCGTGATGGTAAGGATGCGTGTTCACTAGCCACTGTACGGTACTGTCGATGACGAAGTCTCTTCCAGTACATACTCCAAGAGGCTTGTTGCAGTAGTAGCCAGGAGCACACTTTTGTCCAAGCATGTCGAATTCTTGCTTCTCGGTGCATTTCTCGCCGGGTCCCTGCGACAAATTCATAATACTACCTTAAATATATCTCGCACATTAGTAGCGAGTCTCATACGTAGGTACTCACTTTATCACAAGTGTAGGTACTAGTGAATTTATTACCAGTGGATTAATCATACCAAGAGCTGTACTGTGAAGCAAATCAGTATGACGCTTGAGAATTCTAAAACGTAGTCGTGATTGAGAAACGGTACCGAATCTGCCAAGCCTATATAGCGTCGGACATACATACCGCCGAGAAGGGAAAATGGTACCTACACCTATCCCTTCCTGGTGGACACTTGCTGGAAGGCGTGAGGTATAGGTATATATGTAATGTACGATAGAGTATGGTACATTACATATATGGTTCATACCATGTAGTCTCGCCTAAAATATAGATAATTTGGGGATTTTTATATAACACACACAAACATTGTAATCGGAGGACGTATAGAGCTTTTCTAAATACTAAAATTACCCTGTAGCAGTCAAGCCGATTTCCACAGACATCGTTAATGTATACGCCGCGTTCACACTTCTTGTACCGCTTGTCATCCTTGACAATGGGACAGTTATCGTCGTTGGGCAGCCAGCCAGGGGTGTCCAAGCAAACTGGACACTCGACTATCGTGAACCTGGGATGGAATGACTGCATAAATTCATATGTGGGTACACATAATCAAATAGGGTTACCAGCAATACGGGTTCAGGTCATCGCTCATAACTCAGTTGCTCGGGGTTGGGTGTATGAGACGAGGAGAAACTCGCATCGCGTTGAAGGTGTTTATTAAATTTGCATTCAGATCCATAGCCATAGCCGTGGTGGCCGAGTGGTTCGAGTGGCCTGCGACACAAGTTCGAATCCCGACTGTACCAATGAGTTTTTCTGAACTTAAGTATAGGGATTAGTCACACCACGAACTTTACGGTGAAAGAAAACATTCAGAGGAAACGTGCATACGTCTGAGAAGCAAGTCATAGGCGTATGTTTGTCGTGCTTGAGGAACGGCGTGGCCTCGCGATCTATCACGTTGGCATGTAAAATATATCTGTGCTGTGGCGGAAAGTCGGTGTGTCGGTAAGTTGCCTATACACCTCTGCCTATATCTTGAGGGACCCTAGTGGGAAGGCGTGAGGATGTAGGTTAATTTTCGTTTATAATTGCAGCTTCTTGACTGGAACGGTACCTCCCCTTCAAAGAAAGCCGGAGCCAATTGGCACTGCTTCAAACTAATTATCTGATCTGCGAGGTTTGTAAGTTATGCAGCTTTATGCTGCTGGCACATGAACTTCATCCGACATGAGGTCGCCAACGCCCTATATTGTGGTATACATACCCATCGTAGTCAAGCCGCTCCTCCCTCTCAACTAGGTTGCGTGACCCGTACCCGCCCCCGTAGTGCGCCAGGCACGAACTACTCGCTATCAGCATCAGAATCACCACGGGATGCATCATGTACAGTTCTAAAAACCAGTTTGAACCACATTTGATATCTGTAACTATCCGTAATGATTCCTGGTGTGATATGGTCTTTTGCGACGCTCCCAAAGTATGGAGAATAATTGAAGATGAATTTGAATAAAGAACATTAACAACTATACACCTCTGCCGACCCCTTCGGGGACCCTTGTGGGAAGGCGTGAGGATATATTATTATTGTATACATTAACAACATTTTGTAATTTTTTACTTTAAGTGAGATGTCCAGTAGCAAAACTGCAGGCCGAGTCATTTGAGTAGTCGCTTGCCGAAGGTAGCAAGTTTTAACTCCAGCGACCAATAGGGATGGATTTTTGCTTAAGTGCAGTGATGAACTCTTCGGCAATGATAACCTTCATTCTGCATTAAGAAGATATTCAAACACGTAATTTATCGTGATTGAGAAACGGTGACGGACTCGCCATCTGTCACGTTGACATATAAATATAGGGGAGGTATGTATAAAGTTTACGGTCATACACCAGAATCAGATTAATGAAGGAAGGACTGACTAAATGAGTCACGGCTCTGACGACAATCTTGATTTCGATTAGTCACAAGGACTTCTAATTAATTATAATTTAATTTGGACCGTTGCATCATAACATCTTAAGTTTTTAAACTTAATTATATAAATATAAATATATCCTCACGCCTTCCCACAAGGGCCCCCCGAAGGGGTAGGCAGAGGTGTATAGGTACTACCCACACACCCACTTAATTATATTCCAACTTAATTATAATATAATAAAATTATAGTCTTCTTTCTAGTGGGGTGACAAGTAGGCGTCGGTCGGGGTGGTGAAGTCGATGTATCCAAATTTTATCTGCTGACCAAAAAAGTCACACTGTAGATCATGTGGTTAGTACATAAACTATTTTGTACCTCATACTTTTGACTACTAAGCATGGTTGATTATAACCTTATTTAAATATAAAACTATATAAAACATACGTAAAGAATTTATGTATTTCCGTTTCCCATGTCAGTGACACGGAATTTAAATAAAAACAAAACGTCATTGCATTATAATGACGTGGGCGTTCGAAGATTATATTAATGACTCAAATCCATTGCGTGAAAAGTATCGAAGGTGGTAGAAAATCCATACATTTAAACAGCTTTGGATACAAAAACACTAGAATGATCCAACCGGCTTATAAAATCAGAGTCTGCGCACGCGCCGCCCGCCCAAGCTCCCGCCCGCAATGTGCGCATTCATGTGACACACTTCACGCTGACCGGAGGCAACATTGCGAATTATTTATTACTGTACACAATTCCAAAGAAACGGGACTGTCATTGTTTTTAATTTTGGTGAAAATATTGTGATCTTTTTGGTTTGTTATTGATTCTTGATATTGAATATGGGTATGATATCCCGAGTGCGAGGGCGGATCCGCAGTGACTCTTTCTCGAAGATTCAAACGCTGAAGTCTGAGGACAAAATCGCCAACATTGGTACGTAGGTATATCTCATAAAATACAAGTAGTATAATGTCTGGGGGTCTTAGAAACATACATAGAGTATACCAATGCATTTTAACAGCTGTTGCACGTTAAAATTGTGCTAATGTGTCGATTTTACGAAGCAAACTTCTGCCGCGTAATAAAAATAATATGATTTCTCGTCCTCGTCGCTTTCATTATAAATCTTTTTATATCTTATTTCGGTCTTAAGTCGTATCGTTTCTTCGAGAGTACCTCATTTGGTAAACACGGGAAATGATAATGATAAATATGTTTATTGCACCGTTTGTCTGTGACTCACGTGTTTACGTCTGTATCCCTGACACGTGTGTTCGGAAAATTGCGGCACAAAAAATCTGCGATATGATATGAAAAACCAGCATCGAATTGGAATTACATACCTACATACTCGTTCATGCTCATACATGCCGAAGTCCTCACAGGGTAGGCAGTTAAGTTCCATTTAACTCTAGACTTACACACATCTTTCACGAAAATGTAGTACCCTTCTATTTAGATTAGAAGCTACAGACGTCTGTAAGACCTCGAAATTCAAGGTATCAATCGCATAAGTTTTTATTCTTGATGGTTCTGTCGAATTGAGATACCCAACGCGGTTCAATTCCAATTCAATTCAATATATGAGTCAGGGATATGTTCCGAAATTGGATATATGGCGGTCTATAATATTGCGGACATATAAGAATACTAGCTGTCCCGCCCAGCTTCGCCCGGGTGAAAAAGTAAAAAAAAGTTTAACTCCATAAAATCCGTTCTTAGCTGAACACCGCGTAAGGAATACTCCTACCAAATTTCAAGTCAATCGGTCTTATAGTTCCTAAGATTTCGTGATGAGTGAGTTCACAAATGGGATCTCCTATATATATAAATAGATAATGGGGTTGTGATATGCATTATATTTCGTATAAAATAACTAAAACTGAGATAGTTTCTCTCTGCATTCATTTATGATAGCGTAGTCTCCTTGACCTGCTAGACGCAGTTCTTAATGTGGACGCCTTCAGAAGCTTGTGTTAACGTCGAGTATAAAACTCAAATGCTGAACATATATTGGCTCTATTAGCGTACTTCTTAAATGCACTATTAATTGTGATAATATGGCAAATACAGTAGTAGTAACTATATTCATGTAAAATCATATATTTTCTTGTTCTGCAAGTAAGAAAATGTGGGCGTGAGAAAATGCTGGGCTAGGATCAAAGTCGCAAAGATTATCTTTATTTATATTATCTGAATTTATATTTATTTATTAAATAAATTTGCGATTTTGATCGTATTACAATTTTAAGTTTAATCGAGTAAGTTAAGTCAGGTAAAGGAGGTAAAGGAGGACTGTACTGGCAGTATGTGCCAGTACAGTCCTCCTTGATAGGCGTAAATATGTTTCCAATTAAAAAAGTCATATTATTTTTTTTATGTTATATTTATTATTTTCGTGTCTTAAATAACTTTCTGAATTCTGGTCTCCGTCAATTCTTCTTATTTTTCGTACTATCGTATTTCGGGAACGTACATTTATTAATAAAATCGTTTAGGGTGCATTGACACCGTGGCAGCTGGATTAAAAATTGTGGCAGTAAATATTATTTGGATATTTCTGCCCTTTACGTCTTTACACAGACAATGCTTATTAAGTATTTGTGCTAATGGATAAATAACTTTGTTCTAACTACACTAAGGTTGTAACTAGATCTAGTCATAATAAATTATTCGATTATCGCTTCAATTACTAGGTAATTTTTTTCATCAACCCTATCATATAGTTGTAACCATCTTGGTGAACGATTCGTTAAGCTCGTTCACCAACATGGTTGCTCTATTCCATATTACATTCTCAGTATATTCTCTACTTCGTTCTATTCCAGTTTGGCTCCTGTCGCTGGTTTTACTGCTACCGTACTGGGCACCACGAGGTCTGCTGGTGGCGTTGGGAGGGGCGTGGCTGATGGCCGCTTACACGTGTCTCGTGCTACCAGTACTTATTTCAGCCAACTATCGTTACCCTGCAAGATGGTACCCCGCAGTTATGAAGCTATTGCAAAGTATGTATCTACATATGTACATAATTTTTTTTTATTACCTCGGGCTCTACGGTTAAGGAAACCTACTAATAGGAGAGATTTAAAGCCATATGCATAGTCAGGATTGAGAAACGGCGACGGACTCGCCAATTGCCATGTTGGCACTTAAATTAAAACCCGGTGAAAATAAAGTGTTTTAACAACCTTCAGGGACTCTTAGAGGTATATCATAGCTTACAGAGGAAAAAGATGGTCAGAATACTTTCACGTTCGGAGGTAATAAAAATAATTAATAAAACGCACATTTGGTTACTGTAGTTGAATGCCAAATCATTGACTTCTTTATTGATCTCAGAATAATACAAAGCTTTCGTTATTTGGAGGTCAAATAAAATGTTTCTTTGTAGGCCAAAAACGTATTTAGTACAGCAGTTTACTTCAATGTAAACTTTAAAGAAGTGGTGAAGAGCCGTGGTGGCCGAGTGGTTCGAGCAGTTGCCTGCGACGCAAAGGTCGCAAGTTCGAATCCCGACTGTACCAATGAGTTTTTCTAAACTTAAGTACAGTGATTAGTCACACCACGAGCTTTACGGTGAAGGAAAACATCGAGAGGAAACCTGCATACGTCTGAGAAGAAATTCAAAGGCGTATGTATAGTCGTGCTTGAGTAACGGCGATGGACTCGCCATCTGTAACGTTGGTACCTAATATACCTCTGGCGGAAAGTGGGTGTGTGGGTATTACCTATACACCTCTGCCGACCCCTTCGGGGACCCTTGGGAACTAATCTTGTATCGCAAGACATTTCCATCAAAGAGTTGTTGAAATATAAAAATGACGTAAAGCTTTACGATGACATTAGGCCTAGAGCAAAGTACAAAACAGTAAACATACGAGCGCAAATAATATTTGGCACAAACAGCGGGGTGTGCCAATCTCCTGACCTACGAAAACAGCCCACGCGACTACATCAATATCTTTCGATCCATTTTAACAACGACCGTTTAAAATGAACTGCGTATGTTTGAGTATTGAATATCAATGATGATGATATACTATAGGTATAGAGACTAAGTAAGTGAATAAGACTGATGAATGTGTGAGAAGTGAAAGAGGTAGGATGTAAGTCTAGAGAGAACTGGCGCTCTATACTCTCTGCCGTATGGACTCGGCGTAGTAATATCATGATGATGATGACTAAGTAAGTACTTAGTCTCTGTAATAATAATAATTTATTTGTTGTTTCACAACAAAATACGAAATACATAGGAACAATATTGACAAATTGAACGAAAACAAAATCTTTTATTGTGAAAGACTAAGGTGCCTAAACTAGGCAAAGCCTGTATTTTAGGACACCAGGTCTCCACCCACGGGTTATGTTAGCATAGTATTGTTTAACAGTATTTATTATTTATTTTAACAGTATTTAAATATAACGATATAAGACCGAATTATAATGTTTAAATATACGAACAATAAAAAAGAAAAAGTAGAAAGGAACCAAAAATATCAAAATTGAAATATAAACCAAAGTACCTATAGGTACTTTGTTTTATATTATACAATAAAATCTTAGAAAGTTCCTAAGACCTCTCGACCCGGGACTTAGCTCCCTTGCCATTATGGCCGCTCTGTCACTATTTTTTATTTTATATACACCACATGGGTGGCAAACAAGCGTGCGGTCCGCCTGATGGTAAGCGGTTACCGCCGCCTATGGACGCTTGCAACACCAGGGGTATCACTCGCGCGTTGCCGACCCTGCAGGAATCTTTTCACATTGTTACGACTCTGGCTTTACATGCTAACGGCTTATCCAAAGTAAGATTTATGCTTCCACGTATTTTCAGACTGCATTATTGAAATAACCAGATGCTCCTTAAAGTTTATTAGGCCATGAAAAGTGCATTGCTTTCGGAAATGCGTACATGGTAGTTTCCTTTTAGCAGGGATTTTATATTTAATACTTTGTATCAATTGCGTTGACGTTGATGGAATGCAGTCTCGTAAGGCCGCTATGTTTATTGGGCTTCGTTGCCAGTGACGTGGTTACATACAAAATATACACACACTTTGTGCACTGCGAGTGTCGCTGCTGAATGACATATCCGTTTTGTTTCGGTGCTCTTTGATCTTAGATGGAACTGTTATTATTATTCATTTGCTTTAGAGAAGTTAATGAAAGTACAACTTCATTAGTATAACTTAAGGCGTCGAGGACCTTTATACACTGCGTTGTTGTAGTTAAAGAAAACTATAATTTTACGTATAACAGGTATTTTCTATATTAATAATTTCTATTTTCTATATCATCCTTACAGATTATAATGGAATGAAATAAATTATAAAATGATGAAAATACCTCATTCTAACATATATATACAAAAGATAATAACCAAACATACTCACACAAACAAAACACTGTGACGCATATAACATCATGTAGGTACAAGAAGAAAGCTAATAATTTTTGTGTATCTAAACCATTCTCGATTCTAGCTGTTAGAATCGTTTGGAGCTAACAGATAATTGTGACTGTCAAATAATAGACAAATAATTTGCAATAAAATTATATTTTGCGACTATAAATTGAGTGAGTATTTGAACGCAGTGTGCATTCATCTTTATTTTATAGTCATCCCGTCTTCACAATCAATCAGATTCAGAATCAGGTCATTTTTGGAGCCTATCGCGTTCAGACAGACAGACAGACGCAGCGGGGGATTTTGTATTATATATAATATGAAGTGATTTATCATGTGTAACTGAGATACATGTATGATTGTCTCTGTGTAGATATAGACATATATATATTAATAGATATATATTTTAGAAATCGCGAGTGAAGAATCCTTCTGTACAACAAACCTGGCATTATTAAACTACATATAAATAATTCCTAATTACTACAGCTGTGTATAAACACTTGCCTATTTGCGTGTGTTGAAAAGTCAGGTCATTGTCGAAGTGAAACTGAATGAGCCGGCGGAAGCTGGCCGGTGGCCAGGGCATTTGCGTCATACGGTTTTTCTTTATGTTCTTCTGCGTCCAAAGAGCACATAGTTGGGTAATATACGGGACCACACGCCCCGCGGATTACTTATGAATTTTCACCTAAGTCTATGAAAGGTGTAATTATGACAACTTTTCAATGGAGACCAATTAATTGCACCAGAAGCTTTACGGTGAAGCAAAACATTGGAAGGAAACCTACATACATTTGAGAAGACATTAAAAGATGTATTGTATGATCATACCGGAAATTTTATTGTAACTTTCCATTAACAAAATAACATTTTTTCTTATCTTATTTATTGAAGTGGAAAGTACTTACTACCTACACACCTCTGCCTACCCTTTCGTGGACCCTTGTGGGAAGAGGCGTGAAGATTTATTTATTAAACTGTAAAATAAATGTAAATTACATACGCATTGTATAATTAACTGAACTGCACCAATTTAAGGTACCTGAACTTAATTAAATAGACTGATGAGTCACGCCACGAGCTTTACAGCGAAGAAATAACATACGTCTTTGAATGTAATCCTGCCTGAGGGTCGGCAAGATACTTGCCATTTGGCACGTTGTTACCTAAATTAATCCTTTCAGGAATGCGGTTGATTTTACATCTCTACCTTTGGCAACTCAAGCACAGTTGTGATGGGTTCAATTTGCAGCGTAACGATTTTAGATCGAATTAAAAGCTACGTAAACTACGTGATTGTAAAGAGCAAGAAAGGCATGCTACTTAGGTTTCGACACATAGAAAGGATGAGTGGAAGAAGATATATAATGCAGTGTGCAAGAAGAGGCCGAGGAAGTATACGTTCCAACGATAGGAAACTTAAGGAGGGGAACGTCAAGAGTACTCAAAACCGGCGAGCATGTATGAAGAGACTGATGAATGTAGACGAAGCGAAAGAGGTAGATATGTAAGTCTAGAGAGAACTGGCACCCTATTCTCCCTCTACCCCGTTAGAGAACACGTCAGGGTAAAGAAAAGCAAATACGAACTTACCTGATTCAACTTAGCGTCTGCAAATGTGTCCTTAGATGTAGGCAGTGGAGAGCACGTCTCAACTGACCGCCCCTTGACCACGGTGGGTCTTTTATACTCGACATCCTCCTTTCTAAGGGTTGATAGGGGCTGAAACATACAGTACTGAACAATGAACCGTAATCGGTTATTACGGATAATAGAAAAATATATAACCATGATTCAGTGACTGTGATCAGAAGAAGTGATAGGCCATACGACATAACAGCTTCTTTAGATTCTTCAGATCAAATAGGAGGTGATTACCCTGCGCTGAAGCAAATGGAAGAAATTGCATCAGAGACTTCGACAATGTGATCTTACATTTATGATGATGAGTGATCAGAGCTTTTGGTT
This sequence comes from Drepana arcuata, assembly GCA_016069955.1. Classification (NCBI taxonomy): domain Eukaryota; kingdom Metazoa; phylum Arthropoda; class Insecta; order Lepidoptera; family Drepanidae; genus Drepana; species Drepana arcuata. The sequence goes on from JACCPG010000524.1 coordinate 20,132, forward strand.
GCAAAACTTAAGGTCGCAGCTTCAACTTCCACTAGGCGAAATATTTTGCGATGAACACTGTAAGACAAATAAAACAAAATCCAATCATTTGATTTTATATACTACTGGCATTCCACCCTACCTCGCACGGATGCAATTTAGACCCAGAAAAAATAATGTTGATATAATTGAAACCTAGCTTGGAAAATATCAAACAAACGCTGAAAACTGCATGACGCCCGTCCAGTTGAATCACGAACACATAAATAGAAAGATACGGCCTGAGACTGATGAGATGTGTGGTGATAATACATATTTAGTTATTCGTGGTTCCCTGTCGAATAACACTTATTGTAATTATTCCAAAATATAAGAAAATAATGGATAAATAATTATGCAAATGCGATAATAACGTCATAGATCAGATAGGTGGAAATGTGAAATGCGGTATAAGATTTGACATTTGTTGTAGTGACCACTCAACACTGGTTAAGCTGTAGTTGACATAATGTCTTTCATGACGTAAAGTCCTTGGATTTTCTAGCAACCGGTAATAATGTTTTGGTATTGCTTCTTTATCGGCCGGGTTTCTTTATAGTTTTATGGTTAAACTGAAACAACTTCTATTTATTTCACTCTCGGTCTTCCAACCCAAAGTGTTTATAATTCGATATGTATACCGATCTTAATATTAGAACTACTTAAAAATAGTGACCGTGGTGGTAAACTGGTGAACGAGTGGTTCGAATTGTCGCCTGCAACGCAAAGATTACAAGTTAACCACAGTACGATCTTCGAGAGGAAACCCGCATACGATACGTTCGAACAGAAATTCAAAGGATAGACGTGCTTGAGTAACGGCGATAGACTCGCCATCTGTCACGTTGGCACCTAAAATATATATGGCAGAAAGCGGTAGTGTGGATACTACCTAAACTACCTAACCCTCCGGAGACCCTTGTGGTAAGGCGTGAGGATAATTATGTATTATGTTAGTAGTTAAATATGTAGTTTGTGATATGAAGGAATAAGCGGGCTGGGTTTATATTTTTGGTAATTAGTTCTATACTTCCAATAACTAACAAGTAATCTCCAGTTACTGGATTTATTTGTGCGCTAATGTGTTGAGGAACATGATGAGGAAGCGCCTCTTAGATAACTGTACCATTCGCTATTCTGGTTGTTTCAGGAACAGTGAGAAGACTAAAAGTGCCATGCACGCACATGGTAAACATCTTGAAGGCTGTGTACGCACCGCTCGAGCGTGCCGAGAAGCTCTTTCTGCAGATGAATAACCTCTCAACTATGATTTGTCAGGTAAAACGTCCCACGATTCGAATTTACCAATCGGCGTGGCTTTATGATGCTATTTAGGCTTGTTTTAGTTATTCTGGTGAAGTCTCCCATCTCCCATCTATCAACCATCATCTGTAATAATCTCCACAGATTTATGAAAGTCTATGAAGTAAAGGATGTCTGCCTGCCTAGAGAGAATAGACGCTGTGCTTTCTCTGCCTTCTCTGTGAGGAATTTGGCATGACGATATGTAGAATTGTGTATCATTAATATTAATATTATGCTGACGTGCATAAAACTACAGTCACATTCGAAAAGTTCCATAGTTTTATACAATTCCTAAATTCTTTCTTTCAATTGTTTTTAGTTGCTGGTGTTTACGGCGTGCGACCGATTGCTGGTAGCCCAGGGCAAGCTGACCTCCTTGTACTCACTCATGTTTTACAACGTCGTCACGTACTCTGTGAGCTACGTACGAGAAATATGCACCAAGGAGGATTGGTCTCCCTACGTCAACGTCACTCGCCACTCCCGGGTCAAGCACCTGGCCATGTCAGCCACCAAAATTGTCCTGGAGTGGACCAAGGCAGTAACATTCATCGTAACCATCACATTTGTACTTCTGACCCTTGGATTAGAACAAGGACTGGAGCACTACCGCCCGACCGCGATATACACAGCCATGACGGGCACTTACTACCTCTTAACAGAAAGGACCTTCCTGGAACTATGGCCAGTTGTCATTTCCGCTTTTAAATTCGAAAGGCTTGAGGGCATGGAACCGCTGTATTGTAGTTTTTGGGCGCGGGGTGTGACATGTTTGTTGGCGCTGCCGCTGGTGCCTGCTTTGGCGTGGTGTGGGCGCTGGAGGCTGGCGGTTCTGGTGTTGTACATGTGCGTGTTCGTCCATGGCCGGTATCGGCTGGGCGAGGCGCTGACCAAACTGCAAGAAGCCCGAGGCTCCTTAGCTCGGTTTCGGCGCGCAACATCCGAAGAACTATCAACACTCGAGGACGTGTGTGCCGTATGCTTGGGCACCATGCGGTCCGCTCGGGTCACGCCCTGCGCCCACTTCTTCCACGCAGACTGTCTGAGGAGGTGCCTCGTCGCTTCGGACAGGTGCCCCATCTGCGTCAGGCCATATGTGTTTTGCTAATCAAAAGCTGCACGTATGCTTTTCATAAGACTGCGATGAATTAGGGTAAAGTCCATTTGTTATAAAGAACTTTGGTTACGGAATATAGATGGACTGGATGTTAATTCTCAATCTATTGCTAATTATGTGTGTACTTCTTATTTTCAATCTTAGAATAAGTGCTTAATCTAAAGTCTAAAGATATGTGGACATTAGCGAAAGCGGGATAATCAACCCAAGTGCAATGGTGTACATTGGAAGTCATTCGATAACGGCTAGGTTATAATTTATTTTGTTGTAATCTCAATTATTACCTGTCTAATATCTTCATGCCACGTGTATGAGGAAACTAATTTACATCCCTTCTTTTGGCTTTATTGAACGTAACCGTAAACTATGTGTTAATCAGTGAATGTTTCTGTGTACATTACGAGTTTGCGTCTACCTAGTCTTAACTAAGATTCTATGGAACAATCATAACCAAGTACTTGCAAAATCGTTTGTAAATGATTGATTGGCTACCGTTGCGATCTAACTTACGAAGTTGGAAACCGTCTGCTATATATATATCAACATATATACCCGCAATAGTGAGGATATAAAGCTATATATTTTATTAATGGTGAGCGATCGAAACAGGCAAAAAGTCTAACTCGAAAAATACCGGCTTTACAAAAACCTAAGCAGAAATGGGGCTTTTGAAGTGTCTATTGTTCTTAGCTAGGGCGTGTGCGGTATCTTGTTGGAGCGTTGCAGAGAACATTAAAAAACTTAAATAAGGTCCACAATAATCAAGATTCCAACTGCAGCGTTATTGCGCAGGTCAGAATTTTGAGACAGCATTCATCGATTGTTCAGCCCTCTGGACCGTATGCAGAGCGTCAAACTTAAAATGTGTAGTTCTTTCTGCAAATAAGTCCCCCAATAAATCTCGATTGGAGAGTTCCAAAATCGTAGCTAATCCTTATCTTTTCACACATTATTCCCTTCACGCCCCCCTCTCCCATTCCCCTCGACGATACAGTACGAAATCATATTATAAGCTAATAATTGGAAACATTATCTCGCTAAGCTACGACAGGCTGCGTAAAATGTTTATCCACTAAGATCATTGCAATGGAATATATGGAAATCGGATAGCGTGAACGCTAAAAGAAAATTTGTCCAGAGCCACTGTTCTCCTTTACCATAAATCCCCTCATGTATGGCTTAGAATAAAGTAAGGCACGCTAGTCATCAAAATATAGGGCCTCTGTCTCCAGGTACATGTTCAGTCCATCATTTCAATAGTTTTCCTAGCGAGTACTCTGGGGCCAACTTTGTAATATTTTTTCTATGAAAAATAAATGATGATATATATATATTTAGTTTTATTCCCCCCTGTTGTGGCAGTATTGCATTAGAATATAATAGGTATATTGATAGTATTAGTACATACATACATTTATACCTATAAGCTTTTTATATAGGTACTTATATGCCCTCTGTGCGTGTGTTTGCCACTGAACTCCACCTAAGCGGCTGGACCGATTTTAATGTAATTTTCTGTGTACCTTAAAGTGGATTCGATAATGGTTTAGATTTACAATTGGACCCGATAAGTGGCGCTGCGATCGCGTTTCAGGAGTTTTATTTTCTCACTCAAGCGAAGCTAGGCGGAACAGCTAGTATATACATATAAGTATATAAATTAACAAATGCCAATTGCTACATTATTCTTGTACCTTCAGAGTATATTCACATCTTACAATGGTCTCCGATGGCAATTCAAAGGTGTACCCTTTCCTTGTGTCGGAAGTATATTGGCACTTGCAACGTGACATATAGCGGGCCAATACTCAAACACGAAGGTACAATGCGTATTACAATTGCTTCTCAAGCATAAGCGTAAGCATGCACCGCCATATGCCGGTGACGCTTTTTGGTACGCTCGTGCTGTAATAAATCACAGAGTTTTAGTTCTGAAAAGCTTATTAGTATTATATAACTGGCTTCGAACCTGCAATCTTGTTTTTGTATAACTATTTAAACCACTCAGTCACGGCTCATTTTCCATGACTAATTTGAATTCATGTAGGTAAGGACAACATTACTGAAAGCTTAAATAGGTACCTACTACAAGGAACGTTGTTGTTGTCAAATCCACTTCCGTTACGAGTGTTTTTAGGAAAACAAAATGCCCGCAAAGCCGCGTCGAAATAGCAACATGGCCGCGTTGCCATGACATCATGTGGTTACGTCATGTAAACAAATTGCGAAGTTACAAATCAACTATCGCCGTCCTTGTCTCGTCCATAATTTATTGCTCATGTTTTCCTATTGTCTCTTTCTTACACAGGCATTTCCCACGTGCAGCTTCAATAATATTGAATTCTATTCAAGATAAGTCCCAGACTCAGTCCATAGCCAGTCGACGCAGTGTGTTGTGGTTAAAACGTGCAATCGTAACAAATTTAAGCTCATATGCGCTTTCAAAAATAGAACATTTTAAAATATGGTAGCGTGTAGGTAGTTTATTGCTGGCGCTGAATCTTCACCGGCGCGCGGTGTGCCGTTAATTAAGGTATGCAAAGTTTTATTTCGGGGACCCTTGTGGGAAGGCGTGAGGATATATTATATTATTATTATCAAGTTTTAAATGTTCAAAATACCGAAAAGGCCATTGATTTTTAGAAGAGTCGCCTCGTCCATAATTATAAACCGTTTTGATAAAAGCTGTCTCTGAAAATTAAGTCTCTCATGAAACAAGTATCTAGTATCCATAAGTCCACCTAGTATTTTAGATATAATTAAACTGGCTTTGCAAGCAATGCCCGAACAAGACGTCCCTTTGCACCATACCCTAAAATAGTGCCCCATTTATATGTGCATGCGTGTACATATATACTCTTAATCGGATTTCCCGAAGGTAATGGAACAATGCCTCCATGCATATTGTGATACAGTATCATGATATTATTCTGACACACCGTTGTCCTTTGAGTACTGGAAAAAGCTGTATTTTTAAACGTAAGCATTATTTGCATTTTTTTATTTTTTTTTTATCTACATGCATACATAAATATTATCACGCCAAGTCTCTCACGGGTTAGGCAGAGGCAGCAGAGGGCCAATTATTTCTAGATTTACAAATATCTTTCGCTCCATCCACATTATTTCAGTACCATAATATTACCTACCACATACTGAAACAAAATCCATTCAATATATAGCGAATTACTTTATTAAATAATTTCAGAGATCAGCTACATAACACATCTTAATATACTATAGGTGCTAGAAAAAAATAGCTTTTCTTAAATACAAATTCAAATAATAATGACAAAAAAATGAACAATCGTTCAAAATAACTCTAAATCTAATTCTTTTACAGGATATCCAGACTGTTGTTTAACTAAATTTGACAGTTTAATAAAAAAATAAACTATCTACTATCACTTACTACTTAGCCAATCGTATTTACGACTCTGTTTAAGTCATATTACCTACTTCAAATAGAGGCAAGAACACTTCGCTTCTTATCTCCGATCTAAATCGATAGCGAGTCCTTCAGACAAATCCTTGACCCGTGGCGTCAGTAAGGCTCCATTTTAGCGAGGACACACTCTTGAAGATATAGTAAGGACAAGCGTATAGATATACGTACATGTAAGATTTGATTTATGTATATAATATATTTGCTTACCAAAATATCGATAAAACTTGCAAGGTGTGTTCATAAGATGAATTCATAATCTTATCCTTACTAATATTATAAATGTGAATGTAAGTTTGTTTGTTACGCTTTCACGTCAAAACTACTTAACCAATCATCATGAAACTTTGTACACATATTCTTGGAGGCATTAGAAGTAACATAGGATACTTTTAATAGATTTTTTTTTACCAAAGATAAAAAAGTCACGCCGACGAAGTCGCGGGTACAGCTAGTAAATTATATATATACATACATATAGGTATTCATATATCTTCACTCCTTCCCATAAGGGTCCCCGAGTTGGTGTGTGTGTATGTGTGTTGGTGTAAGAGTTACATATCTCTTATGTACACACCTTTACCGTAAAACTATAAATTATAATTTATAATCAGACCACGAGCTTTCATATTTTTTCATAATAAATAATCTATTACGTTAGAATTAAATTTAAAAATGTGGTGGGCCAAGCTTACTGTGACCGCTTGTCATCAAGTGTTTGAGTCACATATGAGTTGTTTGTTTACCATTTTAGTTCTATACGATAAGAATACGAGGTATGCAAGTCTAAAGAGAACTGGTGGCTCTATTCTTGATTGAACCGTTGTATTATCTCTGCCTACCCCGGAAGTACAGCATTACCATTACTCCGCGAGATGATACAAATGTATATGTAAGTTCCCTGTGCCTCTTAAGTGAAATAAAAGATTTGATTTGGTTCAAAAAGAACAAATACTGTATAGACTCTAAAGGAATTCTTGAAATAAAACACACAGTAAATACTGTGTCACACATAGTCACAGTGCCGGGCTCAGATAAGAGTCATATTTATAGCATTGGCAAGTTATCCTGTAAAATAGTAGCATTATCACCGAGGCCGTTTCCTGACTTGTATTACATACATACATACATATCATCACGCCAAGTCCCCAACGGGGTAGGCAGAGAGTACAGAGCGCCAGTTCTCTCTAGACTTACATACCTCTTTCGCTTCGTCCACATTAATCAGTCTCTTCATACATGCTCGTCGGTTTCGAGTACTCTTAACGTTCCCGTCCTTCAGAGTCCGATCTATTTGATCCAGGTAGTTGGAACGTGGCCTTCCTCTGCCTCTTCTTGCACACACTTTTGCTTTGTATATCTGTTTCGTCAATCTTTCTTCACTCATCCTTTCTAAGTGTCCAAACCAACGTAACATGCCTTTCTTCATCTTTACAATCACGCCCTCATTCACGCCAGTTGATTGGCGAATCTCTTCATTGCGGATTCGATCTAATATCGTGACGCCGCACATTTTCCGAAGAGATCGCATCTCGACTGCATTCAAGCTATTTTCATACTTCCTCTGACATACCCAGGATTCGCTGCCATACAATAAGGTAGGTACCAATATCGCGTTGTGGACAGCAACTCGAGCATTCTTGCTCAGACTTTTACTGCCCATAAACGCCGACATGGCTCCATTCACCTTATTTCCTTATTTCCGTCTTGTATTAAGTAGGTATTTTAAGGTCCTCACGCTTTCCCACAAGGGTCCCCGAAGGGGTAGGCAGGCGTGTATAGGTAATACCCACACACCCACTTTCCGAACATTTATCAAGTGCAGCGACATTTCATTATCTTATCATCCACACCTTTGTTAGTGCAAATTACTACGGAATATTAATACCTAGCGAGTTGAGGTATGTTTACAATTTCGTCATATTCCCTTCAGTATAATAAATGGTATATTATTCATGATACTATATTAATAACGTCGTCTAATAAAGGATGGCAACATTTTTATTATACTAAATTAATAACGTCTAATAAGAGAGGTAGGGCATAATAAGAGAGGTAGGGCATAACGGGTTTCCCGTTCGAATTTGGAGCTGCCCGACTGGGGCAGGACCTCCATCTTATAGAAGTCCGTAGCCAAATAACACAATTTATTGTGTTGTGTTCCTACGCGGTGAATAAGGTTTCCAGTAATGAGCTCCTTGGGGTGGGGGGAGGATTGTTGTATTGTGTTGGCAGCAGAGGGATTAGTCTCATTATGCTGCCAACACATTACAACTCTCCGAACACAGAGTGGCAACGCGCAAGTGATACTTCGGTATGAGTGGCAACGCGCAAGTGATAATTCGGTATTGGAAGCGTAAATAGGCTCCGGTAACCGTTTTTCATCGGGTGGGCTGTATGCTTGTTTGCCACTCTTGTTGTATAAAAAAAAAAAAAACAAATAGATGGCAACATTTATATAAAACTTCGAAAATCTTTAAAACCAATAAACATTTGGTTTCTGCATCGCGGATAAATCAAAGAAACTATAGAACAGCATGTCTGTGATGAGATGTAACAAATGACGACAGAGCCATACTTCTATTACGGAACCGAAGGTGATGCATGTGTGAATCATCAGCTGTTTATAGAACTAACCGCAATTTATCGAATTAACACTATTCGACTGTACTAATAGTTAGAAAAAAAAATGAATACGGAAGGCGGGTGTTAGAGAATTGAATATTCAGTATTATATATATATATATATTATATAATACTGACCTATATAGACTGACCTATATATTATATATATATATAGGTCAGTCTCCACCTATCACACACACACACCAGAACAATCATGATAATGTTCATAGTACAAGTTATAATATAATATATATATATACTCACGCCTTCCCACAAGGGTCCCCGAAGGGGTAGGCAGAGGTCTATAGGTAATACCCACACACCCACTTTCCGCCAGAGGTATTGAATTTCTTCTCAGACGTATGCAGGTTTCCTCTCGATGTTTTCCTTCACCGTTCTGCTCGTCGTGTGACTAATCACTGTACCTAAGTTCAGAAAAACTCATTAGTACAGTCGGGATTCGAACTTGCGACCTTTCAGGCGAACTAGCGCGTCGCAGGCAAGTGCTCGAACCACTCGGCCACCACGGCTCATATATATATATATATATAGTAATACAAGTTCTATCAAAAATAACCGCACAGCACGAGCTTGCTGCGTTCGAAGTGTGTAAAACAGAATATAAATGAACTGTGACGTCACCCGTTACCGAAATTATTCTTTTAGTAGTTAACAAGTCAATCGTATTTGGAGTTCGGGTTCGATTTGACTGCCATTTTAATTTGACTATACATGAGGCAACCTATCCATCGCTCCGACTTTTTTTAGTTAATTACATTTTAACGTTTACAAAAGCTTTTGTTTAAAGATATCATACGCGAGTTGCCGACCTTTCTTAAAAGAAAGAAATCAACCACCAAATTTTACCCAAAGAACAACGTCTAACGTTAAATGAAATAAAACTGTTTAAAATGCGGTCACTTCCAGAAAGTGTGGAAGACACAGGACACAATGCCACGATAAAACTACACTTTTATCTCGAAAACCACTTTGATTGCCATTGAATTGCAGGTGTTTACCACCACTGCTTGTGTGAAAACCTGACGATCCATTATTAGGTTAACTTTTTACGCCAGCTGACTCCAATGTGTTTTGGAATACAATTAGTCTGGCACAACGCCAACAAGTCGTCCTAATTTTGATAAATGTTTATTTGATTCTTGCTGGGCCGATGTTCTAAAATTTTTTTAAAGCCATACTTTAATATAGTTTGACAAATACTTGATATAGTGATCCTAGCCAAGTTTCCATTAGAATCCTATAGCAACTTAATAAAGCTACATAGCTTTTGGTTTAAAAAAATAAAGTAATATTTTATATCAATAATATTAATGTAGGTCATATACATATCACAATACGTTGAGTCACGGCCTAGCCAGAATCAAGTCAAGCCTTTACATTCATCAGTGTCATACGTGCTGGTCGATCAACTGAACGTGATCTCTACCAGTTGTTCCAGACACTATGCATTTTTCATCACATCCTTCCAAATAAAAATCATCAAATCATTAATTCTTATGAGTTGGTAAGTCTTAAATAAAATTCACTTACCTCCTAAATGTCAATCGTCATTAATTAAATTAAGTCAGGTAAATATTTATCAGCAACGGCAGCGAATCACGGGTATGTCAGAGAAAGCATGAAAATAGCATAAATGCAGTTGAGATGCGATCTCTTCGTAAAATGTGCAGAGGAAAGATGTCAGATCGAATCCGCAATGAAGAGATTCGCAAAACTAAAACTGACATGATCGAGGGTGAGATAGCAAAAACGATGAAGAACGGCATGTTACGTTGGTTTGGACATAGAATTTGTTAATTGAATTGGATATAGAAAGGATGAGTGAAGAAAGATTGACGAAACGGATGTACAAAGTGAGTGTGTGCAAGAAGAGGCAGAAGAAGACCACGTTCCAAGTACCTGAATCAAATCGATCAGACACTCGAAGACGGGAACGTCAAAGTACTCGAAACCGGCGAGCATGTATGAAGAGATGAAAGTGGACGAAGCGAAAGAGTAAAGTCTAGAGGGAACTGGCACTTTTTTCTCTCCTACCCCATTAGGGACTCGACGTGATGATATGTACGTATGTATATATTTATCTATATTAGTATAAATATTGTTGCTTATTTCCCACCAGAGCTTTGTCTCAGTATGGGACTTGCTCAATTTGTGTGATACTGTCTCAGACTTTGCAAGGGTCTGTATGCCGTCAATCTAATCGGTTTGTCCAAATAATTTGTCATAGGCGTATAAATACTAGGTCTATATATTACAACACCGTCAAAACAAACTATATACGTTAATGTGCGTGCACCTGTAAATTTATCATGGCTAATTTCCAGCATGTAAAATAATATCCTGCACCCAATGCCTGCGCCCTACTTTGGTAAATTTATTAATTGCTGTCAAGCGGAACATGACGTAATGGTCTTTAGGGAGCCCCCGAATATCCAATATTCTAATTAATTACTATCGATCCCACTAAGTGAGTCATAAATTATGTGGGCGTGTGTTAGGAATAAAGTCCAATGCATACTACACATATCGACCTCATTATGGACAAAAGCCCTTTGTGGGCCACTGGTTTAAGCCTTAGAAAAGTTCGCCCGTTTAAAGCCAGTGGTTTCTAGCAACCTATTTATCGTTTTTCAGCAGTCCAATGATTAAAATCACGGGAACTTTACGGTGGACCAATAAATACGTGAGAAAACGTGCATATGGCTGATAATACATGCATAAGATATATTAGAAGTCGTACATGAAGGACGACAACCGACATCGGTCACTTTGGAAACTAAATCATTTTTAATTGAAATTGGGTGTCGTTATAGACGCCTGTCCTTTTCAAGTTAAGCCATTTTTGTTAAAATCAATTATTTACGTTCTTACAACGCACACGTCTCACAAAGTAAATTCATAAAAATCTTTTACAGATATAAATTAACAATGGATTAAGCTACAACATGACGATCCTCCTTTATGATCACTACCAATTGGAGGAGAGGGCTTCAAGTCACCTCAAGGTGTGGAAAGGTAGGTTACATTCATTATTTTTAATATAACCTAAAGTCAAGTCATCTTAGTAAAATTTAAAAAACCATGACTTAAATCGACTTTGAAATAAACTCCATTGAACATTGTATCAAATCCTTTCTCTCTACTCACAAACGTGCGAGTATTAGGACTTTATAGTGAAGTCCTAATACACAAGGAATAAATAGTAAAACGAAAAAAAATTAAGTTAGGTTGTATTTAAATATGACTTCCTCGAGGAGACGAGTGGAACGGAGACGCAAATATTTCCACGCATATGCCATTCATCATGTATGATGGATGATGTATGTACTTATTCTATGAGGAATCTATGAAGTTGTATATAAATGTTGAAAGCTGTAGTGACTTAACTTAACAAGCAATTTATTGCATTGCAGCATGGCACCTAGCGCTCTACACACTAGCTGCGGTATTCGGCATAATGAACTACATATTTTTACAAAACGCAATGACTCTAGTCGATAACAACTGTGTGTTGTATCCTCGACGTCTAGAATTCCACATGGTAGACGTTACTGAGATTATTAATTCAAACAATGATGTTGACGAAGAAGCAATAACTGAAGCAGGGAATGTGAATAATGTGACTGCTCAACCGAATTCTAATGATACTATTGTAACCACGCCTAATAATGCTCCTACTGAATCAAAAGATGACGTCGGTGTGACTACTAGCAAAAATGCGACTGGTAACGCTCAATTTAATTCTAGTACCGTCCATAATAGTTCTTTAGACAAGGCTAATGTAAAACGTGAAGTAATTGAAAAAGGCGTACCACAAGAC
>JACCPG010000525.1:0-11181 GCA_016069955.1 Drepana arcuata
AATATACCTCTGGCGGAAAGTGGGTGTGTGGGTATTACCTATACACCTCTGCCTACCCCTTCGGGGACCCTTGTGGGAAGGCGTGAGGATATGTTTGTATGTATTTTCCTTAACCGTAAGACTCGTAATGTGATGTATCACTGTACTTAACTCTATAAACACTATCTACTCAAACTACTTACGAGACCACTTATATATACTTACTTCGGTTCATACAAGCCTGGTACAATGTCTTGGCTAGTACGAAAGGATGCGGTTCTTTAGGAGCGATGGGCTCGTCCAACAAAGCGCGAATTTGCTCTTGAAGCTGATCAGTAATAATTGAGAAGGTGTTGACTGACGTCTTGTCATCAGGGATACGGGTGCTCTTGACAAATGATCCGCAAGCAAAATCGTAGAAGTCGTCGCAGGGGTCCACTGACTCATCCATGTTAAGAAGAAGCTTGGACGCTAAAAATGTTATGCATATAATTAAAGGATGTTGAGAGTACGTTTTGATATAAGAACTAATCAGATAAAAACATACGAATGAAAACAAATGACGTCACAAAACCACAATCTGACATCATAGGATTTAAATTGCTTACAAAAGGTCAAGACTTTTTTGCAGGTCTTGTATTTAACTTATTTTGTGTATGTGTTACATATTTTAATTAAGGAATGTTTGTCTGATAAAAAAAATAGTATATATATATCCATAAATCAAAACATACTTTAGTTTGAAACATTCATATATAATTTATTTACTGAGAACGTGGTATGGATATTAATATCATATTTATCAAAACAATTATTAATAATTAAATCGAATATTACCTGTGTGGATGCACCCTGCTGTGTTGCAAACTTGGCCCTCAGTATCCCCTTTGGCGACGACTGCTGGTGGCATGGACGAAGAAAGTCTCAGTTCACTAGTCTGTGGCATGTCTAAAATGCAGATACAAATACATGCTGGATGAGTGCGTGCATGAGAGCTTATAGCATGGCGATAGCACAGCGACAGCGAGCTCAGCTTAGGAAACATTCAAGTGTTTACAGGGGGGACGGGAGGGACTACCGACGGGATTGAAACTATAGGCTACGGAGGCTTATACCAAAACATTCACAAAATAATTAAAAACATAAATAATCAAAACAATAAGTCAATCAATACATACTATGCACACAAGCTTTAGTACAGTGTATAGAGATCATTCCAAATTTTAAGCCGAATATGGAATGACCCAATTCACCGGATGGAGGCTTTGTAAATAGCTGGCAAACAACGGAATGGTTTATTAATAAATTCTACACTTTGACAGCGCGCCGTTTTAGTTGCTTTGGGATAAGTAAGACAAGACTAGGCCAGATTTAAATACTTATTGCCTGTACATTTTAAGATCTCATGACACAGACGAACTATAAGCAAGTGTATCTTAAGCCATGTTTTTTAAGAAAGTATATAAAGTATAAACACGTCGAGCAAATAAACACTAAGCAATACTGTGAACCTAATTATACAAAGGCCTCATCTTCAATGAAATAATGCTACCTCGGGAGAGTCCTTGGCTATCCTCTACAATTGCCAATTCACATGAATAGGACTGGGTAACTCGTGTATATCAATATTAAGTGATTTGGCTAATTTTGTAAATGGCAACAGCATGGCCGATGGCCGAAGATATTTTTACCTCTGTATTTGGTCTTCACGTACCTACTATTATACATATAACGATGAACAATATCAAAATAACCCTTAAAGGCATGCACACGTCAAGTTGTAGTATTTGAAGATATAATTAACGTAGCAGTGAAAATCGAATGTCTCAATATTCGGCTACCGCGCATTGAGCGTATCAAATGTATGTTGCGGTGCGCCGAAATGATTTGGAAGTTATCTCGAGAGCCACTGGACGGATTTGGGACGAGGTTTTCAATGTTATAATTTGAGTTATTAGAGGTAGGTTATGAGTGGTATACTGTCAGTGAATGTCAGTAAGCTTTTGTAATGCTCTAATCCGTTAGGGATATCGACAAAATATAGAATCAAAGTCACTGTAATAAAAAAAACTTCATTCCACCACAATTTTATATACTATTAGGGTAAGGGTAACGTAAGGGTATATATACCCTCACGTTAGAACTACATTGAATTAGGAGCCCTTAGTTATATTTTTTTACCTGTGTTGATTATTCGAGCTTTTTATTGCCGCACTTGTATTGTTGTTGTACCCATGGAGACTTAGTGGGAACTTACAAAATGGGAACCAAATTTTAGAGTGCAATTGGGTAATTTGTGATAATTAAATTAATCATCAAAGTTACTGAGACTCACTGTAGAGCGGTAACACTGTGTAGAGAATGTGTCCCGCCCAGCTTCGACCGGTTGAAAAAGTAAAACTTCCTGAAACACGAACCTAGCGCCACCTATCGGGCCCAATTATGATGTAAGCTATCCTATCTTTTAAGTCGGATCAAACTAAACACGGGGTGAAAATTTGATTGAAATCGGTTAAGTAGTTTAGGAGCCCATCGCGGACAAACAACGTGACAGGTAATTTATATATATTAAGATAAGAACGATACTGTATGATAACTAAATTATATTATATTGAGCAATATATTAGAATAAACGAGACTAGAATATGGCTTGTCTCAAGCGCTCATGAGATTTTCATAACGATGTTGTTTGCTAGTATCTTGTTTGGAAATAAAATGCTAGGGTTCTGCATTATAGTTTATTACATTATAAGTCATCGACTAGTGTCTCGTCACTGGAGGCAGTTATATTTGTTGTGCAGCAAAGGATTTCTGTAGGGATCCCTGTCATTAAAAATACATTCACTTACTTATGACAATTATCGATTTGCAAGGTAGAGAAGCTACAATATACCCGTGACATGTCTTGAGGTGAGCTGCGCTACGCAAAAATAACGTGATAATTATATCACAATTATCACATCTTTGACTACAAGTCCGCGTCGCTATGCTAATAGCATGCTCAAACGGAACAAAAAAGTAGGTTCACTCATTTATTAAGACGCAGTTTATTTACTGAATTGAACGTGGTTGGTATTGACCGCGTTTCACATTTTGAACTTGGCCTGGGTACGTTTTTCCTGTCAAAGCTTTTGGAAACCTCAAGCCTTATAAGAGACCATTAAAGTTACGACCTAAGTACAATTAACAATTGTCCTATATTGTGCAAGTAAATACAACGACGAAGAGAGTTTATTTGACCGCACAATGGCACAGGCAATAAATAGCTTTCTTTTCAAACCAGCATATGAGGCCAGTTTGTATCAGTATGCAACTCGTAGTTTGTTTACCTTGTAGCCTATAAAATAAGGGGAAAACGATCCGCTACATCTGATACGCTGCAATAAAGCCTGTATAATATTATTACTGATTTCCTGTTGGTGAGTCGGAACCAAATTGGCTTATTATCTAGTAAATAGTCCTGAGATTATCTACCCTGTGCCATGGCGCAGTAAATGCATCGATATGTGAAAAGTCCTTGAATTATCCACTTGCTGTCGCTTGCAGAGCCAATACTCGCGGCGCCTTGGAATATAGAGAGCTACTTCATTGCCGTACACTTCACTTATCGTTTAATTTTCAATTTCAATATACCCATTATATTCAACAACATTATGCACAGTAGATGTAAAATGTTGCTCAATGGTTTATTCAATATTGCAAGTGAGTGACCTCTGCTCCCTTGCATTGTTATATTTGCGCGATATCGGCTGACACAAGTAAACGCGCGTTCGGGCGTAACCGCACGTTTCGCCATATAACGTGACGTGACCTAACATTTGGTAAGCGGCGCCGGCGTCGGTGACGGTGCTCTGCATTTTCTACCATTCTCTTGCGCTAGGAAGGTTGTTACTACATTTTCCTTAGCCAACTTTACACAGCGATCTGATTTCAGCATGCGATCACAAGTGTCATTTACTTTCGTTTTTCGGCTTTAGTTCGTCACACGAATAACCGCCCTCAGCTTTAACAACAACACTAGACAAACGCCAATAAAAATAAATTGTATGTAATGTCAATTACTATGACCTTCAATTCAAACCCTGACGGTGTAACAAATAAATCGGGTCTTCTCTTTTGCTTCTTAAATATTGAAGATATAGGTACCAAAGAGCACTCAATAAAATCATTAAATTTATAACTTTTTTTGTCGCAAGATGGTGGATGGGCTCGTAACAATATTTATTATATGCCAGGGTATTAAGGAACTTCAGTAACAATTAGGATACTGTAATGTGCAGTACTGTAGCATACATTCCACGATTATAGTTAAGTAGTTGTTCTGATAGTTGCGTATAATAAAGGGCAAAGTATGGGACTATATTAGCAATGAACGTTTGAAAGTGCAATGAGGTTTTTTTATTGTTTTATGAAGGCTTACAATCTTGAAGATTTTATCAAAACGGCGAACAGAAATTTCTTAATTTCATAAATGTACATACTTACAAAATTTCCCAAAATCTTTTTCATTTCAATTCAAAATTTTACTTAAATTAATAAATAACGGTAGGTACCTATGCATTAAGACTTCCTTAGAATTTCCATCACAATTGTCTTGCATGTACACACTAAAGTGATTGTGACTTCTATAATTATAAATGCGAAAAACTGTGGCTTGATATATATCGTTCTAAATTACCTCATTGGTAGGTATCAATGTAATCAAATTGTACGCAGGTGAAACCGCGATGCAAATCTTGTTCTTTTATAAATGGGTCTGCAGATGAATCCTGACAGGACAGGAGCAGGGTTTCAATTTGCCGAGCGCATCCGGTACTCGTCCCTCCCTACCTGCGATCAGCAATCTCATGCAACATTGTTGTCTCATTGACACTCGTGAAACGTGCACCCGAGCTATTGTAATGCAACGTGACTTGCGAATATGCGTTTTCTATCGTGGCTCATACGATGATATTCGTAAATAAACCATCTATTCATTGGACAAAAAATACCACGATTTCTACGAGAAAATACAGACCATACCGCTTTTTCCGGCCAATGTGAGAACAAGAAAAACATTAATGGGAATAACTTGGTTTCTCCATCAGCACAGCAATATGCCGATGTATCTTCCTTAACTTACAGTTTAGTTCTATTATACATACACGTTTGCTGATATATAAGTATCGTTTTGTTACGTAAAATAACATCTGAGTAGCCTATAATTTATAAGCAGCAGAGAGTACGTGCTCTGAGCGCAAATTATAAGTAATGATTTCTTATAGAGTTTTATTTTGCATTTCCTGTTGTTTGTTTCCTACTTTATCTCCGCATTAGAATAAAAAACAATACCTAGATGTTAACAAATACAACAATGAACAAGATCATATAAAGCCCTCAAATCGAATACGTAATAGTATGATTTATTTGCATTAAATTCTAACTGCTGTATAGTTTCACTCAACTATCCTATTCAATACCAGCTAATAGAATAAATTATATAATATGTATATAATAGACAACAGAGCAAAGTCGCAAACAGCAAAGTTGTGGATGGAACAAGTGGATGAAATAAAAATAGATTCCGATAAATAAAACGGTAATTTAGTACGCCATGAGTGATAAAAATCTATTCTAACATTTATTCGTACTAATCTAAATCGGTTTCAAGGCACTGAAATGCATGTGGTAATATTTTATATGTATTCTACTAGCGGCCCGCAACGGCTTCGCGTAGGTTTTGCATTGTTTTGTTACTTCAAAGTGATTTTCGACGAAAGCTCTCAGCCAGCTTTACTTGTTCCCATATTATCAACAATTATTGTCTTATTTACCAATTTAAAACCTTAACAAATTATACACTTAAGCCTTCCTCATAAATCTCATTGTAAATTAAAATGAATGTTTTTATATAACTTTTTTAAGCCTTAACCTAGTTAATTCAGATTCACATTAATTATCAAATCTTTTTAGTTAGTACAAGCTTCAGTTAGTTATGAAAATTACTTGTCATTTTAACTTGACACTATCGTAAATTATGTCACCAGAGTTCAACAAATGTAAATACTTGACATTTTCTCTTTATAATTATTCCATACGCATGCCAAACAAATTAATTCACGTTATTGAATAGGTATGTACGTACGTACGACAAATACTAAAGTTTGTAATGTGTCATACAACAAATCTGTACGTATTTTTTTTATAACACTTCAACGGGGGGCAAAAAAGCTTGCGGCCCGCCTGATGGTAAGCGGTTACCGCCGCCTATGGTCGCTTGCAACACCAGGGGTATCTGCACTGTTTGTCTCTTTCTCCAAATGAACACCCAGCTAACAAGACTTCTCAGTCAAAAAATGTATATTGCCAACGAACAGACACCAACTAGGTGCCTAACTTTACCTAACGTAAATTGTCCTAATATGAGGCTTGAAATAGATCTTATTGACAAGATCAAGATCCCTCTCTATACTCGCCAGCTTAGAAATTGTATATTATATGGTCGCCGCCGCTACAATGAAAAGCTTCAGTTGTAAATAAACAATTTTGCGTTGTTCAACGCATCTTATCAAATTTTACAACGGTAAGGCCATTATTTATCGAATTACCGCGATTGACTATTTTTTTTTATACCACAAGGATGGCAAACAAGCATGCGGTCCGCCTGATGGTAAGCGGTTACCGCCGCCTATGGACGCTTGCAACACTCGCGCGTTGCCGACCCTGCAGGAATCTTTTCACACCCTTCTTGAAGAACTCCATGCTGTACTCTCCATTTATTACTATTACTCGGCGTGATGATATGATGATGATGACTTATTTCATCGAAAATAAGACCAGTGAAACCAACAAGGTTTGTTTCATCAGAAAATTAATTCACATATATATTAAATACTATGAAAAGCAAAATACTAATAACACGTACAAACAAAGTAAACGCGGCTTTACAACACCGCAGATGAATAACTTCCCAATTGCAACAAAAACGGACACTGCAGCAGGTACTAGATGAGAAATGTTTGAGAAGCGCCTAGGATGGCACTCACCTGTCATGTCCGTGGAAGTTCTAAGCAGCAAGCTGGCAATGAACGCGGCCAGGAAAGCGATGGCCAGCACCGTCGCCACTCCAGCAATCAGCATCAACCGTTTCTCCATCTTCGTACGTTGGCCCCAATACGATGGCCTGCAGGAATGATAAAGCTAATAATTAAATTCGCAATCTACACTAAAGACTAGATTTTCGACAATATCTATGTGCCCTCATAAACAGTATTTTTTTTTAGTAAAAGTCTAAGCCCTTGACGACATGAATGGAAAATTGTATGATGATCGGTTCCGAAGTTAAGACTTGACAGTGAATATTTAAAAATATTAGTTAAGATATATTCTCAGAAATATGTAAAATAATAAGCGAAGGTATTCAGAAAAGGCTAATTAATATATGTGAACCGGCTGTTTCTGATATCATTAATATAAAGCACATTGTACAAAAGGCACAACGACACGAAAAAAACATGTGCAGTGACAACAAAATTGGTGAGAGCCCGCAGTATGGGGTCGAAGGTGATAAGCGTTATCAACCATCGTCAGTGCAAGTGATGCCTCGACTGACAGCATTAGCGTTCAAATAAGAGATCTGCTTATAAGCATTACGCTGTTTGATTATTACCCATAGTATTTTTTTATAGCACGACGAATCTTTTGTTTATTAAAGTGAATAATAAATAATTATATATTTTTAGGATAGTCCAAACACAACATATACCGCAGTTCTGTTAACACCAGATTTATATTATATTATTAATTATTATTATTAAATGAAAACGTCAAAGTGAAAAATCTGAGAGATTATTCTTTGAGGGAGAAAATTACCTCGAAATTTTTCAATTTGTTTGGTAACCCAATTTTCGTATGTCCGCATTTTTTGTTGGTGTCTAAACGAAAAGAAGCTGCTCTGCCTTGTAGACTTGATCCATCTTATGGGCTCTTTACGTAAACCATTATCCCCTTATAACAAAATGAGCTTTACGAAAAGCTAAGCTTACAAATAGTTGTGTCGTTTTGTGCACGACGTTTTTAAATGAGGGATGGTTTAAATCTGGGTTTACTTTAGTCTTGGCGCTGCTTGAGACTAAAATATGACAAAGTCGATTTATTCTTGGCTAATGCAGGGCCAGTGACCAAAGAAGATTCAAAAGAACGTCTTTTTTTGGGGATCCCTACCTGAACCGACAAAAACAGAATATTCTTTTTCTGTTTCTTTGTCTGTCCTTCTCAAGGATAACCAGAGATATCAAGTCATTGTTCCTCCATCTAATGGTAAAGCAATTAAAAGATACGACAATTTGCGTCAATTTTTTCATACTCTTAAAGTCACTCATCGAAACTATAGTTAGGATTCGTATAACAAAGTGATTATCTTTGACCTAGAATTTGGCAAAAAGCAAGGTTTCATAGTATTAGTGAAGTTTGATAAACTTATAATTTGTATATTACTTTTTGACTTAATTTGTATGGAACCTAGTAGATGCTAACTTATTCTTACTTATAAACACACTACTTGGCGTGTCTATCAAATACGACTTTGCACACGTCTTCCCAAATTTCCAGGTTTTCTCACTATTTTTGTTTTCATCGTGACGTAATACATTGTTATACTTCAATTAATCAAAACACTTCGGTAGAGAGCACTGGGATTTGAATTTGCAATCTTGCAAACACGGCCACCACAGCTCTATCTATTATTGTGGCGGTGCTATAATTGCATGCTTATGTGGCTTGCACTACGAATATTTAACTTGTTCATGAGGTATGTATGTACGTCTGTTTATCTCAGTGGTTTTTTATGTCACGTTCGTACGCGGCTCAGGCGCTTGGCTAGCATCAAAGTTGGATCGCGGCTTAGGCTCAGTAATTAGTACTATTAAAGGTTTGTACTAATCATACCGAAGTGGCCGATTAGTTCGAGTGTTCGCCTGTAACACAAAGATTGCAAGTCGAACCCCGATCGTAGCAATGAGTTTTTTCTGAATTTATGTAGATTGAATAGTCACACGACATTACACGGTGAAAGAAAACATCGACAGGAAACCTGCATACATTTGTGAAGAAATTCAAAGACGTATTTTATAATCGTGCTTGAAAAACGGCGATGGACTCGCCATCTTTCACGTAGGCACCTAATATATAACCCTGGCGAAAAGTGGATGTGTGGATCCTACCTACTTATATACCTCTGACTAACCCTTCGGGGACCCTTGTGGGAAAGCTTGAAGATATATATATATATAGATATAGATATATCAATATCATTGTACCAATGACGGTGAGTTACTTAGGCCCATTGTTGGAATAAGTAGCGGTATTATTCCGTTTCCGGCCTAAGTGTCCGAAGTTTTTGATATATCACGTGTTATTCGCAATACAACGCCAATCATCGAGAATATGCCTATTGTACTTTATCACATCACAATGAAACAAAACTTAGTTTCACGGTTACGACTTTACGTGACCACTTTATTTGTAAATCTCATCAACGTCAGTACTCGTGGTTCATTTATCTACCTATGAAGTAGAAGGCACATTTGAAACCCACGATGATAAATCTACATACAAAGTGAATTGTATTTTTCTGTCATTTTCGTAATATCAACTGAGTGTAAAATCTTGTTTGGAACTGTATCCTATATCTACCAAAAAAGTAAAAAGTTATTGGAACTTAGTATGTAAGTCTTAGAGGAGCTAAGAACTCAATGCATCACGAGGCTTTCACCGGAAATTCTAATTTTCATTGTAGGTATATTTTATTCTATGTTGTTACACAAAATCTTTAGCGAATGAAGGAAATATTTTTTTAAAACAAACAAAACATTTAATTTACAGAAAATAAGCGAATTTAAGTAAATTTACTGCTTTCAGAAATCTTTATTAGTATAAACCAACGGGGTGAGAATATACTTTCTATACGCTAGTGACAGTTTAGTCTGACAGTACCTCAGTAATTTTTCGTACACCGAAACTATACCAAATACTGTATGTACACTAATCCTTAACGTATTTTTAGAGATTTTATTACTCAATTACTTACGTATGCTTTCAGAATGTTTTTATTAGCCAACAGACCTACAAATTTAATTACTGGGTAACATAGTTATAATAGAAACATATTACATTGGCCGATATTTAATTTATTTACAATAGCAACATTTTAACCAATTTAAACAAGTTGTAAGAAAACTGGCAGCATTGCTTGATAGCATAGCAACGCTGTAAATCTGGGCGAGACATATTCCAGCGCGCTTATCTACACATTCTTAGTTCATAATCGAAGTGATAACAACTCAACGAGTTAACATGATACAAAACACGAAATGAAAAAACAAGATACAAAACACTCTATTTGAAGATGTTCCGATCTCTACTCCAACGGCCAGCAACTTTTTATATCATGGTATTAGTAGCGTACTTTGTAGCCATCGTTTGTTTCAGCTTTGGGTATACGTGATATTGGCGCAATAGATATATCTAAAAGTTGAAGAACACAATACATTGTCGAGGTGTTTTTTTTCCTCCAGCAAAAAAGTATCTAAGATGTGAGCTAGATCACTATGGATACTAACTAGAACATTAAAAAGTATGGAAAAAGATCGCGTATTTAACTAAATGTAATATTACGTGAAAAAAATATAGTACCATTTACCATTCGTGTACCATGCCATCAAAAATAAATCGAAGGCTAGATTTTAAAAGGGGTTGAGCGCGAGCCGAGGCTCATCCAATTACTCGTCCATTTCGTTGCACTTTCATAGTGCACAAAGGGACATTAATGGCTAAGTGGAAAAGGTAGGTATGAAGCATTTTTATCTAGTGTACCACACTGGATAAAAATGCTCCAGAAACTATACGAATAAGGCTAATAAAGCTTTTTCTCTAAACTGTTGGACACAGTAAAATTTTCCCGGATAACACCATGTTTGATTGATTGATGATTTGACTAAACGTACGCATACGTATAGTCAAGTTTTGAATTTATTTTTAAACGTTTTTCTATATGTTTCTGTTTATATTATAGTAGGTTTTCCTTTACCTTAAAGCTTTGATCAGATTAACCATTGTACATGCTCATAAAAAAGTAATTGAAACAGTCGGGATTTGAACTTGCAATTATGTTACTCGAATCTATCGGCCAGGAAGGCTGTAACTACTACGGACGAGCCATTATGT
>JACCPG010000525.1:12181-79661 GCA_016069955.1 Drepana arcuata
ATTTGTAATTGAGATTAGTTACAATTACAACACTGGTTTGTTACCTAAAAGGTTTCTCCACTTCGGTCACTGACCCACATATAAATTGGAGACGCGGATTCTTGTGTCCATATAATTTTTTGCGCCTTCCACAATAAGATTGAGCAAAAAATCAAACTTTTGGCTAGATTTTGGCTATCTCAGGAAGACCGGAGGCCTCAAGCGAAGCGGCACTACGAGGTCTAATGTACGCTACGTGTCTACGTAAACCGTCCACGTTCCTTAGTCGTGTTCAGCTAAGAAACGTGCACTTCGAATAGCACGCATCACAACCAGTGCATGGCTCTACCACGCCTTACAGAATTGACAGTAACCTTGAGTTTCAGGAAGATATCTTCAATTACGTATTAAACCATGCCAACCATGCTGTCAGGTATCGAGATATAAAGAGATGTTGTTAGTCACCTACATCGCGGCTACGCTATCATTAACACTATATGTAGTATATTCATGCCTCAATTAATGTACCAACTTACCAAGCTCCACGGAGGCGTTCGCTCGCGTCGTGCGCCAACTAATTGTATTGCCTCGCGGATGTTTGTCGCCCGACGTGGGGCAAAAGGTTTCGCACAAACCATTATTTCACACTCAATCTACAATGTAAAGTAAAACGTGCAACTATGCTATAACGTACATGAGAGATGTGTAAATACCGCAGCCCAGCCCACACAATAGGATCTACCCATACTCCCCACGCGTCGAGAGCCAAATAAAACACACAATGTATTGTTCTAAACATGTCCATGTAATCTTGCATGATATCTAAGTGCCCATGTACATACGACGAGCGGTCTAACTCCTTCTAACATACAAACTACTTACTAAGCCTACAGCCGCCATCCGTTTGCGAAATGTTAGAAATATCCAGCTGCCGCCAAACGGATGACAGCAAAAGAAACCGGTTACCTAGTGTAACTAATACAAGGGTGGTTTCAGGATAGTAAAATATATATATATATGCATCATTGTCAATTGTTAGTTCCATTCGGAATATCATTGTCCGTTGTGTATTTCGATTATTTCATAATCGCCAAACAGTGGTATTCCGGACGGAGATAAAAAAATAAAAATTTAAGTACATATCCAAACTAAGTGGCCACCGCTCGTAGATCTAATAATTTTGGCAAGACACCGAGCCGGTGGCGGCGAGGGTAGGGTTACTATGTGACATCACAATATTATATGATCAACCATCTAATACTGAGCTTAGGAAAAAATGCTAATATACAGAAAGTGTATGACAATAGGTGAGGCGGCGGCGCCGGGTCAAGCGGCCGGGAGTATCTCACGCAGTTCCACATGCTAGCAAATAATAGCGGATATCGCGCCTCCTATTTTATTGATGCGAGTTCTTCAACTTTAACTCTTGTAGCTCATGAAGTTGATTAATGTTACAGGACATATTTGTGATACTTGAAAGTGGTCAATATCAACACTTGACTCAACGCCAGTCCGCTCGTAATCTCAGGAGGTCACTAGCCTACTTATTCTAACAATACTGCTAAAGTAAGGGTAGGTGTATAAACGTGTATATAGTAGCGTTCGGTAGCCGTGGCGCGTGGGAAACGTGGCATGGAGAGATAATCACAGCTTCTATATAAAATATATAAAAATAAATAACTAAAGATTAAGTACTTGCTGGGTTACTTAAGTACCTGATGTCTACTAGTAGTCATTGCATACAACACAAGAGGCTAGAATGAACTTGACAAAAACAATATACCCTACAATAGCATAACCTTGATGCATTTAACGAGTTAGCTTCGCGATAACATTTGTGTACGGTATCGGTTCCCCACGCTCCAAGGTTACGAGTGCGCCGGCCGTGAAATATGCCGACTAAGCAACCGCATGCATTCTGCTCTACTCTCCCCGCCCGACTTTGCCCAGAGTTTAAACAATAGGGGGTGCTTCGTAAGAATAATAAGTGACAGCTAGAAGTGCAGTCGAATAGGATGGGTTAGCGATCACCGCTCACCACTAGCGGCGCATGGAGCGCCCCTACTGCTACCGATAATGATGGCATGATGGCGAGATGGCGAGACTGGCGAGGTGACGTGTACCTCTCCTTCCTGTCACTATATTTCTATGCAAACCGACCGCTTCAATCACATTCTCAAAAGGAACATTGCGTGATCAAACCAACGTATTTTTCGTGTTTTAAGTACTAATAGACGCCTCACAAGAAATAATGGGTCATGTTTTAGATTAAAATGTCTAATTATAAAATGTAATACTGTTAGGATAGAGGACTGCGGACCATGTCCACGACTTAGCCTAGGAATTGCACGAACACAACCATAATTTGTCTTTTAATAATACTCTCTAATCACAGGGTCGTTAAGTATTGCTTTTAGGTATTACTAAGCCACAGCGCACAATATAAACAGTACTGCATCACAATTGCACTACACCGCGCGCACACAAACACAGCTCGCTCTGTAGCGACACGGCCAGCGGATAAGTGAATGTTAGATACTATTTGTTTGTTTACTGTGGCTACGCGTTGAAAATGACTACATCGCCTCGACATTGTAAAAAAACAACAGATGTGTTGAATTTTTATTAACCTTTTAATAAGGTCGGGTTGGGGAGGGGGGGGTTTTTGATATTAATTCTGTGGCATGCCGAACAAAATTATGATGAATGATCTTGCATCAAAATATTGAAATGATGACAATGAATTGCTTCTCTTGAATTTTATTTCCTGTCCCTAGGTAAAAGAACCATTGTTAAAAAGGAACCCGGGGAGTTTGTTTCGCAGTTTCTTCACCTTATTTTCTTGCACAACAGTACTTTTATATTTAGGACCAAATGTGACTGCCGTGGGGAGACGTTTAAATGTCGAGACGATGTAGTAGACTTCGCCGCAGATACAGCTTGATGCTAGATGCTTGCCCCTGGGGAAGTTAATTTAAAAGAAAACTACCAAGTTGATCGATACGAGTTTCCTTTAAGAACACACTCAACGGAGGAGCTACAGCTAGAGTACGTGTTACCTCTCTCTGTGCTGTTAGTATAAAAACACATCCCAAAAGTGGACAAGCATCCAGACTCACTCTGTACATATTTTAACTTTAAAATTAAGTACCTACTACAGGACGTATAACTTTGTTTGAATAAAACTGTCGCTCCCTCCCCGACACAACATCGCCCAACTATAATAGACAATAATGAAATCAACTGTCAGATGAAATGGTGTATTATTATCTGTCTCGTACTGATGCCTTCTGACCAGACTTATTTACGCATATTACGTATTTTCGCGGAGTAAGTCTAGTAAATACATAAAGATCTACCAATTCAAACGATTGTAAGAGTAATTTAAGCTTAAAACTAAACCCTCCGACAGTTTTATTCAACTTTGAAATGTTCTCGTCCCACTTGTGGCCACGTTGGCGCCCGACGTGGGACCAACTTTTGACAAACTAGGGGATACGAATTTCCAGGCAAAGACAGGCGGCGGTGACGTACTACGGCGGCTTAACATGTAGCTTATTGTCAAGTGACACACGGAGGTGTTAGTTATAGCATTCCCTCTCAACTGCTAAACTAATTATCATTAATATTAATTAATATACGAACTAAATACGCTGAGGGCGGCGGTGTCTTTATACTTGGCGACTACCCTCAAATTTCTCACAAACTCGTATGCTGCGTGATCGCATGTACAAACACGAACCACAATTAGTTTTTTTTTAAATCCTTAACCTAGACGGGCAAGACATCAATTTAGGAACTGTCGCGTCCCGCGCAACACAATCTATCTATGTAGCGCACGCGCACATTTATCGTCAACGCATATCAGTCAAGACCGAACCCGTCGCCAAATATCACTGACCCCGCGGCCCGGCGTGTCTATATTCTACGTATTCCATACATTCAACACTATGAGTAAAATGACATTGCATCGCTCGTATCGATATGTATGACCGGAGCTGCAGCGCGCGGGCGGCGCCGTGTGACGAGCTTGTCTTAATCATTATAAGCAGTCGACAATTGTTATATATGGGCATTCAATACAGATCGGTGGACCGCATGGCGGTTTAATTTTTTTTTTTTTAATAAATGTGTGAATCCGATTGTAGTGGGGTTAAAACTACGCAAGCAAACGAACAAGCAGGCAACTTGATGATACATCGATTTGGCACATGAAATGGCACGAAAACAATACTGATTATGGTAGAGAGGACTCGCTCGTATCGCGAGTGTGAGCACATCATGGACACGTGTCGATGGGAGATGAGCACCGTCACACGACGCGACTCCAGGCCCGCCGTATATGCATACATACACACACATGTACACAAACCACACGCTTATATGATACAAGTACAAAATACATACACAGCTGCGAATGAGATTCCAAATGTCAGGTCACTATATAATATAAATAAGTAATTATCCATCGTGTTGCCAAATAGCGTGCACTAACATCTACCAATACGGATATCAAGACAAACTAAAACAGTGAATTAGTATCTTTTAAACATACGCAACTAAATTACTTGAGATCTTCGCCTTAAATACGCTAGAGTATTCATAAAAAAACAATCAAAATGCTTCATCTTTGACCGGCGCGTGGGCCGTATTGCTTGGTAGTGGCCTTAACCTAATCAGTGAGGCCCGCGGGAGGCGCTGCGGGAGGTACCGGTGGAGGTACTGGTGGAGGTACCGGTGGAGGTACCGGTGCAGGTACCGGTGGAGGCGCGTAGGAACTGGCTGGCAAGGGGCGGCGGCGGGCCCTAGATGTACATGGGCAGGCCGTACATGGCGGCCCAGTCCACGCCCTGGAAGGAGGACATGTCCACGCCAGCCAGCGAGTAGGCGGCGCCGAACTGCGGCAGCGACGGCGCGGGCGGCGCCGGCGGCACCAGCGCGCCGCCCGCCGGCAGCGCGTACGGCGCGTAGCGGTAGGCGGGCCCCACCGAGCCCACGCCCACGCCCACCGAGCCCACCGAGCCCACGCCCACGCCCACGCCGCCGTACACCAGGCCGCGGCCGGGGCGCAGCACGAGCCTCTTGCCCAGCGCCAGCGGCGCGCCGGCCACGGCCTCCTTGGGCTGCGCGCGCTTGCACTCCACCTTCTTGTTCTTGATCGTGTGGAAGTGGATGTCGCACACGCGCTCCACGGCCTCCTCCGAGTGGAAGGTCACGAAGCCGAAGCCGCGGTGGCGCTTGGTCTGCTGGTCCATCAGCATGACGGCGTCCTCGACGAGGCCGAACTGCGAGAAGTAGGCGCGCACCTCGTCGGCGGAGGTGTCCTGGCCGACGCCGCCCACGAAGATCTTCTTGGTCTTGGCGGGGCGCGGCGCCGACTTGGGCGTGGCGTGCTTGGGGTCGATGCGCTTGCCGTCCAGCGTGTGCACGGGCACGGCCAGCACCGCCTCCACGGCCGCCGCCTCCTGGAACGTGATAAACCCGAAGCCGCGCGACCTCTGCGCGCGCGGCCCGCGTCACGCTCTGCCCTCTGCTCTCTGCCCGCCACTGCACTGCACTCCCCCCACTCCCCCACCTCCCCCACGCACACACGCACACACGCACACACCACCGTCTTGCTCCACACCACGCCACAAAACTAGCCGCTTTCACAGACTAGGGAACGCGCAGAAAAATGGTATGGAGCAAGACTTTATTCCACCACCAGGTGGAACGTGTTTGCGTCAATGGATAAGGGTGCCAGTGTGCATACTGCTGCTAAATATGTGCCAAATTTGATTAAACTACGCTATTACGGAACAGGTCAAACGTTTAGTCAAGTACGGACCATTTCCTTCCCTTGGCTAAACATTGCTAATGGAGGAGGGAGCGTTTGTTACAGTAGACCTTCAAAAGTTATTGTAATTTAACAAGTTACATATATTTTGTCATATATGTGGTTAGCGAAACTTTGCGGGGCGAATCTCAGGGGGGGCGAGAGGTAAATTTTTGAGGCACATACTTTGTCTTTACTCCTACAAAACAAAACAACAAACAAAGTTACTTTTAAATACACCGAAATGTACATATCCTCACGCCATCGCAAGGGTCCCCGAAGGGGTAGGCAGAGGCGTATAGGTAGTAGCCACACACCCGCTTTGGGAGCGGGACCCGCTCGGGATTCTCAAACTTGCGATCTTAATATTCTTTATTTATTTTTATATAAATTAAGATTTTTTTTTTTTATATTCGAATTGCATATTCTTCAAAGCGTTATAAAGAGTCTTAAACAAGAGATCGTTCGTTGAAAATATTTTTTGCACCCCTGGACTAGAGTTGACCTATACGGGTATGGGTACCGCGAACAGAACAGGATAGCTAACATAACATCATTTATGTACAAGTACAAGCAATTACTCGTCAAACTTGGCACACATTACCAGCATTATGTTGTGGGGCGCATAATAGTAAGTATAACTAATTGAACACTTACATAAGGCCCTACCACGACGTGCAATCATGTATCAAGAATGTTTAACACTCTTGAATGATGCCAATAGCCATGGTATGCCAATCCTAGTTCAGTATTTAGACCATCAAAGAAGTCTGTGCAATGTGATTTTTAAATCCCTACTAATATTATAAATGCGACAGTAACTCTGTCTGTCTGTTATCTTTTCACGGCTAAACTACTGAACCGATTTAAATTAAATGTTACAGATATAGCCTAGAGCTTGAGGAAGGACATAGGCTACTTTTTAATGCAATAAAGGGTTGTAAGGGGTAGAAATAGGGAATTAAAGTTTGTATGGAAGCTAGAAGCTTGAAACAGATTTTTTAGGTTCTTGATTATATATAGATATAGATAATATAAAGTTCAAAGTTTGTAAAATTTGTACCTTTCAGGGGTTAAATAAAAATATGGGGTGAATTAAAAATGCTGCCCAATGTCACTTTTCCACGCGGACGAAGTCGCGGGCACAGCTAGTTATTAAATATATCTACTTTTATAGGTCATTCAAATATGTTCACTAAATCACAAAGAATTTAATTTTTTTATCTATTACTGAGGGCGGGAGGCAGAGGCGTGTAGGTAGTAAGTGAAGTGCTCTGCCTACCCATTCCAAGACCCTTGCAGGAAGGAGCGAGGATACATAGCTACATATGTATTCAAAAGGATTACCAAAATAGCCTAGTGACGGAAAAATATGGACACAGCCTCAGTACAAACATACAACATACAGGATTAACAAAGAAATGCATAATTTTAGCCTCAATTGCTAAAACATTACTGGCCAGTGGTAAGGCACGTGGGCACTGGTACATTCAAACCCACTTCCCCGTGAGAAAGTGCTTTCCATTGAGCACCAGACAAGATGAATATTTAAATACAACCTCACGCACACTGCACAGACTTCCAACAGGTACCTACTTAGACAATAATCTTGTTTCTACTGGTTACTCGATTATCGCCTTATAGACTTCTTTAATAAGGATCAAATTCAAACGTTACTTAACCATGCGGCTGTGTAGACTAACTTAAACTATGAATTAGATTCGCATGTGGCCATTTCATACAATGCAAATTGAACTCTATGTCTCAGACACAGCACGTAATTTCAAGAGATAGTAATCTTGGTCATCAGTAAATTTACTGAAAAGCCTTTAAAGATAATAAATAAGGCCTTAGTATGGTATAGGCCCGGCGCACCCATCCAATTACTGACCATGAGTAAAATGCCTTAGCTTACAAGACTGATAGTTAACCAAATAGGTTAGAAACTTTGAAGACATTTCAAAGTTATTAGCATGTGTAAAAAATAAATGTTTGGTTTTTTTTTTATATTATTATTTAATTTGTATAAAATGGCAACATATTGATCAGTCTCCAATTATATAGAATATCCATTTAGCACAATATAATACCTAACTAGTATAAATCCAACAAATGTAATAACCTCTAACCGAGCAAATCTTACATTATTAGTGGTCAAAGAGATTTCTACCAATTTCTACCATCAACTCCCAGAGCATATCAAGTGTTACCTCAGTGGAAAATACCTAGGTTTACTAAAAAAACTGTATGTTTTCTACCAATATAATTGATCTATAAAATGTAAACTGCGGACTTAGCTAATTATCATAGGTTAGTACTAATTAGAAAGAACTGTCAAGATTTTACTTTAAGGGTGTGTCAGTGTTGCTATGCTAAGAAACCATGCAATCAGAATAGCCCCCTAATCTTAATGATAATAATAATAAAAAATAAAGCCTCGACCAACACCTCAAGAGGCTCTCGTTAGACTGTTGGATCAAGTGCCTGATGCAGAAAGCAGTACTGCTCGAAACGGCACGTATTGTGAGGAGATTTCTTTCTCTGGGACCCTAACCACCGGTACCTTGGACCCTGATCCCGATATTGGTGGGCCCCTATATTTTATATTTTTAAATATGTTTTTATATAAATATATTTAAAATGTAATTTATAAGATGTATTTCAAATAAAGAATAATAATAATAATATATCCTCACGCCTTCCCACAAGGGTCCCCGAAGGGGTAGGCAGAGGTGTATAGGTAATACCCACACACCCACTTTCCGCCAGAGGTATATTAGGTGCCAACGTGACAGATGGCGAGTCCATCGCCGTTACTCAAGCACGACTATACATACGCCTCTGAGTGTCTTCTCAGACGTATGCAGGTTTCCTTAATATATCTTACTAATATTATAAATGTGAAAATGAGCCGTGGTGGCCGAGTGGTTTGGAGCAGTTGCCTGCGACGCAAAGGTCGCAAGTTCGAATCCCGACTGTACCAATGAGTTTTTCTGACCTTAATTACAGTGATTAGTCACACCACGAGCTTTAGGGTGAAGGAAAAAATCGAGAGGAAACCTCCACGCGGGTGAAGCCGCGGGCATAAGCTAGTTAGTAAATATATCCTCTTTTTGCGATATAGTTTGGTTGGTCCCCAGAGGCGTAGGCAGAGGTGTATAGATAGTACCCACACACCCACTTCCGCCAGAAAAATATTTTAGGTGCCAAAGTGCCAGATGGATAGTCCATAGCCGTTACTCAAGAACGACTAGGCAAACGCCTTTGAATGTCTTCTCAAGCGTATTCAGGTTACCTTCACCTTAAAGCTCTTGCTGTGACTTATCACTGTACTATAATGAATAAATATATAATTTCCTACTATTCTGATTGCGCGCTTCAAAAAAACTACCAAAACGAATTTACTCGTAAAAGCCAGCAACACCGACAGAAAGGGACAACTACCGTCAGTCGTAGGTATACCAATATTACCATAGAGCATAGTGTATACCTGTGTGAGTGAGACTAGCATGCCTTGCCTATGGTCACAGCCCTTTTATGTAACTATTCAACCAGAGTAGCTCGGATCTAACCTGTGTGCGGCCGAGGTCGGTTGGCGGGTTCAACGTGGCCTCATGCATCATACACGCTCATACCTTCGCCATGAGGGTATACAGAAACCAGACCCGCCACGATTCTATTCGACATCCAACTAATGTGATTGTGATGTTCCTCTTTCACGCAACAACTACTGAACGGAATTGGATGAAATTTTGCACAGAGATAGATTGAAGTTTGATTATCACATATGTGGGATATAAAAGAGAGAAAATCGACACATGACATCAAAATTTAAAGTCAAACCTTTAGGCACAGCTAATCTCAAATACATACGTACGTTCATACTTGTAGTTCCCATACATATACATACATACACACCATATAATAGTGCCAATTCTCTCTACACTCAGACCTATTTCGCTTCATTCCCATCCATCAAACCCTTCATACATGCTCGCAACATTTAAATTAGTATTTTTTTTTACTACAATGGGCAAACCAGCATACGGTCTGTCTGATAGTAAGCGGTAACAGGGACCTACAGACACTTGCATTCACCCAAGAATTGCTAGCGATTGTGCTAGCAGCACAAGAGGTGACCAAGTCGCTTTCCTACTAGCACAGCCATTGGTGAAGTCTAGAAACCTTCATTCCTCTCGGTATACTACACTCAGTATGGCATTTGATCATGGCTGTGATCATCTGGAAGGTGTAGGCACCGCACCAGAGACCTCCATCGTGTGTCACCACTCTTGACACATTACTAGCACCCGGGCCCAATCTTCCACCAGGCCAATACCCTGCCAACCGCCCCAGGCCTGCACCTACAGAGCAACTCAGTACAGTCCATAGGGCCTACTTAATGAAACCTAAAGTCAACTGACCGTCGCCTCGCAACTGTACACCGGCGACCTATCTGTGCACAATAAATACATTAATATACAATTTATATCTTCACACCTTCCCACAAAGGTCCCCCAAAGGGGTAGGCAGAAGTGTGTAGCCCACTTTTCAATGTGTAAATAAATATCATCATCATATATGTAATATGAAATATCTTTCAAGGCATTATCGTATTATCAGTAAGATTGTTATCAAGTTGGTTTCTTATTGCAACCAGCTTGGTGGAGACAATATTGACAGGGATATCACAATAACCAGATGTTCAAACCAACTGCTTTACTGATTTCTACAAAAGCACAGAGAGTTTGGTGTGCGGTCACCCATCTAACCACTACAGATTCCGGCTTGTTGCTTAATGAACGCTTTTAATACAAACTAAATGAGTTTTGATTTGACTTTATACAAAATAGTTATATAATGTTTTCGTCACACCTCTCCACAAGGGTCCCGAAGAGGTAGGCAGGTGTATAGGTTGTATCCACACACTCTTTTGCCGCCAGAGATATATTTTAGAGATACAAAATAGTTAACAGTTAGATTTAGAATATTATAGCAACAATAGGAATTATCTTGAATGTCTTAACCTGAACAAATACAATCCATATCCTACTAATATTAAAATTAAAAAGTTTGTAAAGATGTTTATTCCTCTTCCACGCAAAAGTACTGAACAGAATTGGATTTAATTAGGCACAGAGATAGACCATTAACTGGATTATAACACGTAGGATATGTTTCATTCCAGAAAAATAATCTTACAATGACATCAAATTTCAAATGGGTGAAACTATGGGCCCCACAAGTGTATAAACAATTCCTAACTTCTTGACTTTGATAAGCAGACTGACTACCTTCCAGTAAGGAGAGACAATAACCAAAAATATATAAATATATATGTTTACAGTCATTGCAACTGCACACATACTCCACAGGTATCAAACCCACAACCCCCCAACCATAGTGGTTGTATACTCAATTGTGGAAAGTAACTGATAGATATATATTATAGTAGAAAGATAATATATTAAAAGCATAATTAGACATGTGTCCCCCACCTGAGTCACCGGATCCTTCATGATAAGCACATCGGTGACCGCTCCAAACATAGCAAAGTATTCTCTGAGTTTCTCTGATGATGTCTGCCAGCTTAGGCCCCCAACAAAGAGCTTGCTCGGCGACGGGGATGTGGTGCCTGTGGCTTGAGCAGCCACAGGAGTTGATCGCCCCGATGATGGGGCAGTTTCTGCAAATAGCAAGGGGTATTTGATATTCTGACTGATGGCCATGTGTAGACTACTCAGCCACCCCTTAATAAATATAAATACATCAAGTATTTTATAATGTGAATATTATCATTCCTCCCACAAGGATCCCCGAAGGGGTACACAGAGGTGTGTAAATAGTACCCACACACACACACACTTAAAAATATATATTTCAGGTGACTAATGGCAACTTCCACTCTGCCATCAGTGCTCATGTAAATGTAGTACATAAACATATACACAATGTAAGTAAGTATGTATGTATCTATATAAATAATAACAAAATACAATCATAGAGGATAAATATCGGAAACAATGATGGTTCTAGGTGATCTTAATTCAAAAAGATGTGAATTACAGCTAATTAGCTGTAAAATTATCAGAAAAACATATTTAAAACATACTTAAGTCGAAAATATATCTTGAGACCTTTGGTGTGCTGTGGCTTAAGTTTAAGGTTAAAGGAACCAGTACTTACTTATCTGCTGTGCAGCAATCTGCTGTTGCTGATGCTGTTGATGCGCCGCCGCGGCCGCGGACGCTGCTGCGTGAGCCGCGGCCTGCGCGCTCAGTACGTGCGCCGTCAGCTCTCCGCCCACTAGGCCTCCATCCAGCACTTCCACCCCACCCAACGCCCCGCTGGAATAAAGCCCCATCATCTTAACACTCGTCGAAAATAACTCTCACTATACTTTATTTCTCCAAATAATTATTATTTGAGAATTAAGGTTACATCAACTGCAAACTATCAGAGACGCTGAAAAGTGACGCTTTCACCTTACTTTTTAAGAACTAAAACGAAAACAAAATTAAAACTCGCCGCGGCCAGCTAGATATTTCCCGCGAATTTGAATAAAAACTTTTTTAAACAAACTCAAATGTAAACTTTAAAAACTTTACGGAATACTGACTTACATATCGTATAACGCGATCATTCAACCTAATGTTGAATTATGCTATTGAATAAAAAACGAACAATGCAATCATTTACAGGTGCGAGAATAATCGAAAAAAAATTAAGAAATCTTGAACTTTAAAAGTTTTGAAGTTGTCAAATTAATATGTCAAAAGACTAACGAACGAGCGTTGACAATAGACAATTGAACGCAAGTGTTTGTGCTTTGTTTAGTTTCGAATGAATGATTGATATGGCGCGCTCTCGGCGTGACTAATTTATTTGATCCTTTCAACAGTTTTAACTGAATTTGATCTTAAGGTATATTTTTGTCACTGCTATGTCGTAGTTTAAATTTAATTAACATCCTGTACTGATTTTTTTTATATATAACGTAGAAAGTTACTCAATATTTGCAGTCTCGAAATGCCATAATAATATTAAGATTATTTTAATTACCTTCTACGCGCCCTAGTTGCGAGAAGGTCCCTCGCCTTTTACCGTTTCCGTCATAGATTCAGTCAATATAATGTCTTGTTGTTGGTGAAATCTATGTGACGATCGTTCCTTAATATTTTTGAGTAAAAGATAATAGAATTTTAGCGCCATATTTTTGGCCAAGTACACAAGTATGCTAACGACAAAAATAAATATTGTACATACATATCGCCATACATCACGCCGAGTCCCTAACGGGGTAGGCAGAGAGTATATAGCGCGAAGGAAAACATCGAGAGGAAACCTGCATACGTCTGAGAAGACATTCAAAGGCGTATGTATAGTCGTGCTTGAGTAACGGCGATGGACTCGCCATCTGTCACGTTGGCACCTAATATACCTCTGGCGGAAAGTGGGTGTGTGGGTATTACCTATACACCTCTGCCTACACCTTCGGGGACTCTTGTGGGAAGGCGTGAGGATATATTATATCTACACTAATATTATAAAGAAGAAAACTTTGTTTGTTTGTTTGTTTGGTTGTAATGAATAGGCTCAAAAACTACTGGACCGATTTGAAAAATTCTTTCACTGTTGGGAAGCTACACTATCTCCGGTGAACATAGGCTATATTAAATTGGACCCGCTGGTGGCGCTGCGATCGTGCTACGGGCAATTTAACTTTTTCACCCGAGCGAAGCTGGGCGGGACAGCTAGTTATATTATATTTATGTAATGTCGTAAATATTATTGAATTATGGCATGGTAAAGCCTTAGAAAACCCTGAGTGTTAATCAAATGTTTCGATGATTAATTAATTAAAACTATTTCTTAGTGAACATCGTTACGTTCTACAGTCGCTTGAGCTATATAGTTTTATTGGTTATCAGGATGGATGGAGCAACATATTAAAAATAAACTTTTATTCTGTATATCGTGTGTCTTACAAGTCTTATATCCAAGTCCCATATGGTAAATGTTTGTTTTATTGAAAATGAACTTATTCCGTTACTGCCCAGCTGCTCCCTAAAAGACTTGCGCATTTCATCCCCCTATTTTGTTATCTGCCTCACTCACACTTGTAGCGGATCCCTATAAAAACACGCGAGCCGCCCTGAGCGTGCCATAGCCGTCCTTGTCTAGCGAGGGTGGTAAGGGAGGCTAATTCTCGTACGAGGTTTTAGGCGCCTAGTATTCGCGCGTGCTTTGTCAAATATTTGCCACGTTTTTGTCAAATTTCATGAATAACTCTAATTATACAAAAGCTTTCAATTGAGGCCTTTGGTACAAAAAACTAACCTAATTTCTACTTACGTTCTTACTTAAATAAAATATATATTTTTTATTATTTTAAATACAAGGCAGCATAGTATTTTTTTATATATAGGTATTATTATTATTTATTTTGCTCACTTTTTAAGTAAAATTATATGATTATATAGCCTTTTTGTCAAAGTGTTTGTTTGCAAGCTTTGTAAAATTGTCTTACCCTACAATATTTAAACAATGAGTCTGGCAGTTGGGGGATTACTACTAAATGTAACGAATACATATTATATATGCAAACTATACTATAAATACTTAAAGAAATGCCTCTTAAAATCAGAGAATCCTGTACGAAAGAATGCGGGCCCAACGCTGCTCCGAGCTACCTGAACTACGTTCCAGAACCTTTGCCGATTGTAAAAATAGCCTTAATTTTTCTTGTATCGCCAATACACTTATTTTTTGTACCACACGGGTGGCAAACAAGCATACGGTTCGCCTGATGGTAAGCAGTGACCAGCGCCTATAGACGCTTGCAACACCAGAGGTATCGTTCACGCCCAAAACTAGGCACTGAACAAAGCCTGTTCCACCTTACGGATGTCACAGAGATTGCAATATACACTGTGGGAGGTCATTTGAACTTTGACAGCAGCTTATGTCAGGCTTCGTGAAACGCTTTTAACTAGGATAACACAAACCTGTAGAGAAAAGCGTTTGGCGGATGACGAATGGTGAGTGAATACCATAATTAATAAGCAAGATACAACTTTTTCAAAACAAGCTTAGCCAGATCCCAGCTGCAACCTTAACTGTAGCGCTTTACATGAATTAAAAATGGCTGCATTTAACGTTACAACTTTCATAACAGACGTTTCATTTCGCGAAGGAATCTTTTCCTTTTACAACCTTTTGACGGCTATAAATCAGGGCAAGATCAGGGCGAGCGACCATTTATCTTTTTGCTTTGAAAGTAAGTAATGTCCTCTACATTTTTTTTAACGATAGTTGCGGACATTTGTGTTGGAAAAAGTCGTTTAAACTACATTAGCAAGATTGAACATTTAGTTGCTTCGCATCCAAGCTCCTTATATAGAGAAGAAAAGCAACATTGAATATCAGGTGACATCAGCAGTCGTTTGATGTTTTCAATTAGTCGCTAAGAGATCAAAGCCCGATTATGGCAGCGCGGGGTCTATAGGAAATTCTATCAGAGGGCCCTTGTATTGCCAAAGTTCTCAAGTGTACGGTAATCATTTTAATTTTTAAATGAAAAGTTCTATTCAAATAGAAACTTTTTACGGTCCGAAAGCGTGAGGGCGCTTGGCCCGCTTCAGGATGCTCCACTGCAACTGTAAGAGAAAACTTGGGTTTGGGGTGTGTTTGGGTTGCTGATACATTTCTTTCCTCATCACGCCCTCTCCTAGCAGGAGACAGAGAGAGTAGAGTGCCAGCTCTTGGTAGGTTTGGACCTCTTTGGCGAATTTGATTTAGTTAGCTTAGTTAAGACTTGTCGATCGTTTAGTTTAAGAGTTGATTTCTTACATTGGAGAGTAGAAAACTGAGTTTCAAAAATGTTTCGTCTCGAGTTCGATACAACGGCAAATTAGAGAAAGGTTTCATTAATAAGTCCACCCTTCTACCGTTGCTTAAGCCTGAGCGCATCTGAAAGGTTGCAGCACCGTTGACAATACGTGAACACGCGGTGGTTGACCTGAACGTGAATAAACGAATGACGCTACAGGTTCAAATAAAATCTAGACTTGAAGAGTTCATTGACCCCTATAGGTGTCACAGAGCAATGAATTAAGATATTAATTAAACGTATTTTTCTCTCTGTCTGTCTTGAAAATCGATAGTTGATTGAGGGTGTTTGCAAGGGGTGCGATGGCGGGGGCTGCAGCGCGCATGCGCCAGGCGGCGGGGCGCGGCGGTCTGCTCGCAGCACCACACGCTCCCCGACGCCCGGAGACCGCACGCGTCCACCATATTGTCCTGTCACAGCAGTACTTCTTCGCTACTGCTGCGTCCGGACAACCTGGCTGGCGCGCGCTCAATCACCATGGTTCCAACGCTGCATTTGTCGCAAATAACTCTGTGTGTTTGTTCTTTGTCTATGTTCTCTGTGTTCGCAGGTCCGGAAGAACGTGGCAGAACATACGTGACATCAAGTCGACGACCTGTATGAAGTGTCTAGTGATGTTATGATATGTAGTGTTGTGCGCGTGTTCGATAATTAACGTTGTAATTTTCCAGGTTATTTGATTATATCAGATGTATTTGTAGAAGTGACTGTAGCACTGATCATGGACTGCCAGCGGGTGCATGTATCGAGCGGCGCACCGCGCATGCGCGCGCCATCTTTGCTTGCACCCGTCTCGCCCATTTTCTCTCTCTTTTAATGTAGTCTTTTCTCACTTCCAATAGTAACCATTCAATCACACATATCTTCCTTTTCAGTAGCATTTATAAATGTGAATAGTAATTTAGAATGCGGCTGGATATATTCGAGTTTCAGTCGATGTCCTACTGACCCCATGTGACTGTATGTAGGTATCTAGTATTACGTATATGTAGGTATCTAGATTTGTATAGAGGTATCTAGTGTATGTATCGATGTTAGAACTAGCATAGTTAATAAAGTAGCTGGTAAATTTTTAATTATATTTCAAAATTAGTTAGGCGTCCTTTTGTAGTTGCTACATATTTGGGTCAACAGACCCTATGTCCAAATTTAGGCAAAATTTTAATAGAAATTGGGGAAGGGGTTATTATTTCTATACACCAATAGTGGCAGTTATTTTTATACAACAAGAGTGGCAAACAAGCATACGGCCCACCTGATGGGAAGCGGTTACCGTAGCCTATTTACGCTCACGATACCGAAGTATCACTTGCGTGTTGCCACTCTGTGTTCGGAGAGATATACTGTGTTGGCAGCATAATGGGACTAATCCCTCTGCTTCCAACACAATATAACAATCCTCCCCCCTCCCCAAAGAGCTCATTATTGTAAACCTTATTCATCGCAGGAACAAACCACAATAAATAGTGTTATTTGTCTACGGCCTTCTATAAAGTGGAGGTCCTGCCCCAGGCGGGCAGATACAGATTGGAACGGGAAGCCCGTATGCCCTACCTCTCTTAAACCTGCCTGATGATAAGTGGTTACCTAGCATCACTCCCGCGTCACCAATCTTATTCTGCGGGGGAGGCAGTGCTACCAACGTAAGGAACTAACCGTTTTTGTCACAAGCATTTAGTATGGAAATCTCACTCCCCATAACACCCCACGACGCTGTGGCAATTGTGTGCGACTTCTGTTAGGTGGAGCTACTGCCCCAGGCGGGGGACTACAACTGTGGACGGGATGAGAGAGAGAGAGAGAGAGAAGAGATGGGAGTGAATGATGCCCTCTCTTAACCTCCGAAGAAATCAAGGCAAGTTAGAGGATGCAAACAGCATATTGATAAAACAATAATCTTAATACATACATACATACATATCATCACGCCAAGTCCCTAACGGGGTAGGCAGAGAGTATAGAGCGCCAGTTCTCTCTAGACTTACATACCTCTTTCGCTTCGTCCACATTCATCAGTCTCATACATGCTCGTCGGTTTCGAGTACTCTTAACGTTCCCGTCCTTCAGAGTCCGATCTATTTGATCCAGGTAGTTGGAACGTGGCCTTCCTCTGCCTCTTCTTGCACACACTTTTGCTTTGTATATCTGTTTCGTCAATCTTTCTCATCTTAATACATTGTTATTATTATTCGATTTAACTGTGTTGACCCTACAATTTCAAATTCGTACAATAGGCTTTTATAGATACACAATTTTTAGTATTCTGTAGTAGGAGTCAGGCTGAACCGCCTTGAGACCTAAGTCAATGAGCCATCTTGTGTTGTAGAAATTAAAAAGTATTCAATAGTTTGTACTTGTTAATAGATTACAGGTCAGATTACAGCGCTTTAACTAACATGCCACTGGTCCTGCCAAAGTGTGTGTGTGTGTGTTTGTTCCTCGTTCACGCAAAAACTACTGAACAGAATTGGATGACATTTTGCACAGAGATAGATCGTTAGCTGGATTAACACATAAGGTATTAAGTATTGTAGGAAAAAATATTATTGAAAGCCTTTGCCTCGGCCGAGTAGTGGGCGAGGCGTAGTCGAAGGCGTGGCACGAGGCACCCCGCGAGGCACGAGGCACCCCGCGAGGCACGAGGCACCCCGCGAGGCACGTCCACGTCCACACATTATGAACAAATGATACATTTGAACGCAAACTATCCCACTAATGTTATAAATGTAAGTTTGTTCGTGTTTCACGTGAAAACTACTGAACAGGTTTGGATGAGATTTGGCACAGAGATAGATATCATAGCAGGATTATGGTACGTGCAAGAGATGAAGCGAGGACTTGCCTAGGTAAGTGCTTGTGAAAACAGCTTATAAATATTGTTATTGTTACCTATAT
Organism: Drepana arcuata; assembly: GCA_016069955.1. Lineage (NCBI taxonomy): Eukaryota > Metazoa > Arthropoda > Insecta > Lepidoptera > Drepanidae > Drepana > Drepana arcuata. The sequence goes on from JACCPG010000525.1 coordinate 30,763, forward strand.
GAGCCACGAGCCGCGGTGGTCGAGAGGTTTGAGTAGTTGCCACAACGATGGCAAACTCCAACCCGATTGAACCAATGAGTTTTCTGTACTTAAGTACAGTGATTAGTCACACCACGAGCTTTACGGTGAAGGAAAACATCGAGAGGAAACCTGCATACGTCTGAGAAGAAATTCAGAGGCGTATGTATTATAGTCGTGCTTGAGTAACAGCGATGGACTCGCCACACCTCTACATATCCCTTCGGGGACCTTTGGGGGAAGGCCGGAGGATATATATTAATAATCCATGCTAATGCTAATAAATGTATACGAAGCGAAAGAGGTATATAAGTCTAGAGAGAACTGGCACTCTCTACTCTCTGCCTACCCCGTTAGGGACTCGGCGTGATGATGATGATTCTAATAAAGCCATACTTAGTGTTGTAGGTTTTCCTAAAAGCCTTTTCACCAGAAAAAAATAGCAAATGGAATCCAATTTTACGCTCGCAGCTGGTCCATTCAACCAAACTAATTCACCGCTTTCTAAATTACATAAAGATTGCTCGGTATCTTATAACAGATCTGGCAGCAACTACAATGGACCCGGGGAACTGGCCGCAAATCAATTTGACCATTGAAGCGATTACAGTTATACGGATGTTAAGTAACATTAAGTATTCAAATATAGAGGAAACTGGCGCTCTACTCTCTCTGCCTACCCCGTGAGGGTGAGAGTAGCAAGGCAACGGTATTCCACACACATTGACCTAGTCCCAAATTAAGCACAGCTTGTGTTATGGTAACTAGACAACGATATATTTACTTATATAGATAGATATATACATAAATACATAGGACATCCAAGACTAAGGTACAAATACTCGTGTTCATCACACAAATACCTGCCCTCAGCGGGAATCGAACAAGACTTCGGACGTCATTAAGAATGTCATTTAGTTTTTATATAGTTTTAAAGCTCGCAAGGGACTCTCGAGTAATGGTGTTGCAATGACATGAGCTATTCGAAGTCACGGGAGATGAGACTGGATGAACTGGCACTTTGCGCTGGAAAGAACAAAATTAGACCTTATTCCTAACGGTTAGTGATTGAAATCCATTGAAATCACTAATTATCAACACACAACTGTGTATCTCCTCATTAATGTCACCAGAAAGTCATTCATTCGAAACAGATCCGTCGACAGATCTCCTCGCTGTCATAATAAACAGATTAATTATATTCCTTGCAGTATTTTTCCGTAATTCATTAGCATGCTTAGACAGATTCTCACGCCTCCCCATAAGAATCCCCGACGGGGTAGGCAGAGGTGTATAGGCAGTACCCACACACCCACATTCCGATAAATATGGCGAGTCCATCGCCGTTACTCCAGCACGACTATACATACGCCTTTGAATGTCTTCTCAGACGTATGCAGGTTTCCTCTCGATGTTTTCCTTCACCGTAAAGCTCGTGGTGTGACTAATCACTGTACTTAAGTTCAGAAAAAACTCATTAGTACAGTCGGGATTCGAACTTGTGATCTTTGTGTACTCTATAGAGATAATATTTATTACATGCAATAAATATATTTGATTTGATTTGATTATAATATTTAACAGATATACAATGTGAAAGTGTGTGCAAGAAGAGGCAGAAGAAGACCACGATCCTAGAGCACATAGAGCTCGGACGCTCAAGGACGGGAATGTCAAGAGTACTCGAAACCGACGAGCATGTATGAAGAGACTGGTGAATGTGGACGAAGCGAAAGAGGTATGTAAGTCTAGAGAGAACTGGTGAGAACTCACCTACCTAAAGAGGGGAAAATAATCATTTTTGAAATTATCAAGAATATGAGACTGAAAGACTGGTATCCATATCAAGAAAATATTTTAATAAATATAAAAAAGTCCTTTCAGTATTAAGTGGTGTAACCAGAATTAAGCACACAATCCTACCATGTTCCAGGCATCAGGCGCATTAGAATATAACAATGCAAAATTCTTTACCAAATGACAAATCACTCGCTGACGTAATCGTTCTTTCACGATTTTTTACTCTTTTGCAATGAAAGCGGTGTTGCGGCGGGAAAATGACGTTATTTGCCGATTCTAAATTGATTGGCGCAACCATCGGCCGATTTCTATTGGGAAATACTTATTGCGAAATGAAAATTGCCAAGAGAGTTCTTCAATACAATTGTATAACATTTTATTACTTACTTTAGTTGTAACAATTTATTTTAAAAAAATATCTTTACAAAATGATTCCTGAAATGTATGTTAACGTATTATGACAGACTTATTCTGCCTACCCCTACAGTCTCGGTGATCCGTGTCTAACAAAACCCACTAACTTTGCTTATACCTTTACGAACCTGCTTTTTATTATTCCTTCATGACATGGACACGAGTCCTTCTAGTATGTTTACAACCAAACGAATTTGCATACAACCAATGAGATAAAATATTTCGTTAAAATTACCTCAAATCAAAGCTTGAAAGAACCGGAATCAAAATCATAGACAAGTCACATTAGACTTTCAATCGACCGCCAGTCCTACCAACCGAATAAAACTTTATGTATGTCAACTTTATGATGACAATCGACAATATAAGCAGATATCACATGCAAGATATTGACCAAAGAGCACTTATTTATCTTTATTACGCAAGAGAAGAGCGCAACGGGGTGTGCCTAAGGGTCGTTAGGGCCGCACCTAATTACACAGAGGTTATGATTCGCGCTATTTTTACCATAAACACCCCCTCTATGATCTGCATTTTATTGCGGATGGGTCGGCTATCAATGCTATGACGTGATTAACCGAGTAACCTGATCTTATTACAACCAAAAGTAAGTGCCCTAAAGCCATACTATATAAATATACAAATAAATAAAGTTGGTGTCTGATTATAATATCAAAATAACCGCTTTTTACTAACTGCATGTGGATGTACACACGGTAATAGCAAAATATATTTTTTGTCTGTCTGTCAGTTTGTTTATGCCAGCTAATTTCTGAAACGGCTGGACCGATTTTGACGGGACGTTCACTTGCAGATAGCTGATATGAAAAGAAGTAACTTAGGCTACTTTTATTATAGAAACTGAACAATATTTTTTTAGGTTAAATTCCACGCGGACGAAGTCGCGGGCACAGCCAGTAATAAAATAAAAATTTAAAGCAGGTATAGAAAGGTACGCAAGGATAAACAAAGAAATGGGTTTAGACAATGATGATATTATATATAAACCGAGGGTTTAGATGAGTAAGCGACAAGTATGTCTGCCACTTATAAAAATCATTCTCAAGCGATAAATTCATCCCCTTGAATCGCGTAATATCTCGCAAAGTTAGCAAAATCTGTAGCCTAGTGCCCACTCGTGTCATTGTGTGGGGTCCCTGCCACTTGACTGGCGGTATATTTCACTCCTCCGACCCTTGGTCTGTGTTTGATATCTGCTTAATGATATGGAAGTAGGGACGCTTGCACAACGGATTATCACTCATTCATTGTCATTCACAGGCAAGATGGCGTCGGATATGTAGTCTCTATTGTCTATGGTCTTTTGAGCGGGAATATTTATCACGTCACTTATTTTTGATTTTAGATAATTTGTTGAAAAATACTATTTAACTTGACAGTTAAGTAAGATGACATTAAGATAACATTAGAATATTTATGATTTCAGAAATGCATTATGTAACGATTGAAATAACGTTAAAAAGATAATATGGCGGTTTTCTTGATAAACAAAATGGCGTCGATTCGCAAGGGCGTGACATTAAGATATTTCTCTCGTGTTATTTACGACAGAGTTAATGGCTGTCAGAGAAACGAGTCTGCTTTAGTAATAAAGGAAGATTTAATGTGCCACACTTTATTGTATTATAACGCTTTATGGGTTTCAAATAAAGTTTAATTAAAGGTTGAAATATACCAAGCAATAAGTGAACAAATAATTATGTTTACAACACGCCACTAATATACATACATACCTTTACTATTAGCATCAGTACTAACCAGATTGTTGGAATTTTTTCTATTTCATATCGGTATTCCCTGCACTTGCTCTCGAAGGACAGGCAGGGGTGTAATAACACACTTGTCGGATAGTTTCGTGAATTGACGGAATAAAGAGTTTTTTTTATGTCTTCTCAAACGTATGCAGGTTTCCTCTCGATGTTTCCTTTGCCGTGATAAATCACAATATTTAAGATCAGTTTGTTATAAATATTTAAATCTATCGATTATTACTTTCATAATCTTCCTCTTATGATTGGTCGAGATACTGTCAATCTTCAACGACCAATCACAAGCGAGTAGATTGGTTGGATCATTATCCATTATTCTGTCATTACAGAACGGCAGCCATTCGTGATCGGAGATAGAGAACAAGCTGGAGCGTCTTTGGACTGTTAAGCGGGAGAATTAAAGGCTGTACCTAGCAATAAATCTGATGATTGATATCTCATTAAGTGTTTTTGCATCCAAAGTCCCCGTTTCTGGTTGATGAACAATAACGGTTTACAAGTTTAACTCATTGTAGATCGCTGGGATACGCAACTGCGATATTGGCAATTTGATCACCACTTAAATTTTTAAATATTTAAAGCAGTCCTCCTATCATAGCTGCGTTTCTCTATTCAGTTTTAAAGTTCCCAACAAATTATGAAGCGGACGTAAGTACCTGTAACAAGAAAAAAAGTCATAAATACTTGTAATAAAAAAAAACATCGAATAGCGCCATCCAGTGTCAGCGATACTTAAACACACAAATTATACGATCACACACTAGTTGTATTAGTACAAGCCCCGCCAAATAGATGGCGCTGCAAACAATCCTCCCACAGAATAATGGGACCTTATTGATTCCACCCGCTGCGAAGGCTTGTGGGTGAATGGGTGGTCGACGAAAGACAATAATACAATTGTATGTCTATGGAAGTACAGCATATAAACTGTTTCAATGCTGAGTTTTAATACATCTGAATCCTAAATTATTTCCCTCCAATGGAATCTGACATTTCGATTTCTTCTTTTTTAAATTTTCGTTAGGATCCTTTGCGGCCAGTACTAGTACAGGATGACATGCGTCCTCTTTAAACACTACATACCGTAAATACGAAGCGAATAATTAATTACAGTTTAAAAAATATATTTTATATAAGAACTGTAAAAAATACAGTTTAAATATTAAGTGTGGAAATTTTCGTAAATAAAACAGAGAATCTTATAACTACTGGACCCTGCACATTATTAAACAATCCACGAGGACCCTCGAAGGGTAGGACAATATACGAGCGCATATTTTGGCCGCAATAACCAAAGGTGCCAACGTGACAGGCGACTCAATTCTAGTCCGCCGTTGTCTGATGTATAGGAGTTTCTGTTATTCAACCATCACTGTAAAACTTGATGCGATGAATGCATATATTTATACATATCTCCACGCCTTCCCGCAAGGGTCCCCGAAGGGGTAGGCAAAGGTGTGTAGAACTCACACACCTACTTTCCGCCGGAGAGATTTCTTCCCAGACGAAGCAAGTTTCCTCTCGATGTTTTCCTTCACCGTAAAGCTCGGGGTTGAACTAATCACTGTACTTTAAGTTCAGAAAAACTCATTGGTACAGTCGGGATTACACAGCTCTTAAACTCGACACTTCAAGTTGGGAAGTTCATGTCCCCTGACATGGACCCTGATGACCATCCTCCTCTCGCTGGTACATTTTTGTATCACCAGCAAAATGTTAGCTACTTGAATCCCTCCCTAAATATGACACTATTTCTCCTTACTCCTGATGTAACTGATCAATCTCTCTCTGAGATTGAAATGACAGCTGCATATTGTAGTAGGTGTTACAACAACTCATCAAGGATGCATATTATGGACACAGTACACGCCGGTACAGTATCTAATGTCCATAGCACATGGTATTTCCGTAATGTAATATCGGTGTTTATGGGCGAACGTGACGTTGCAACGACGAGGTTGCTTGCTGCTAGTATAGATGTGCGCGGCTGATACAGTATGCTTACAAGTTATGTGCTCAGAAACGCAACTATATTACATACATACATACATATCATCACGCCAAGTCCCTAACGGGGTAGGCAGAGAGTGTAGAGCGCCAGTTCTCTCTAGACTTACATACCTCTTTCGCTTCGTCCACATTCGTCAGTCTCTTCATACATGCTCGTCGGTTTCGAGTACTCTTAACGTTCCCGTCCTTCAGTCCGATCTATTTGATCCAGGTAGTTGGAACGTGGCCTTCCTCTGCCTCTTCTTGCACACACTTTTGCTTTGTATATCTGTTTCGTCAATCTTTCTTCACTCATCCTTTCTATGTGTCCAAACCAACGTAACATGCCTTTCTTCATCTTTACAATCACGCCCTCATTCACGCCAGTTGATTTGCGAATTCTTCATTGCGGATTCGATCTAATATCGTGACGCCGCACATTTTTCGAAGAGATCGCATCTCGACTGCATTCAAGCTATTTTCATACTTCCTCTGACATACCCAGGATTCGCTGCCATACAATAAGGTAGGTACCAATATCGCGTTGTGGACAGCAACTCGAGCATTCTTGCTCAGACTTTTACTGCCCATCAACGCCGGCATGGCCCCATTCACCTTATTTCCGGCAGTTATCCTTCTTTCAATATCTTTTTCATACTTTCCATCTCGTGTGAACATACTTCCAAGATATACAAATTCATTCACTTGCTCTAGAATTTGCCCATTTACCGATATAGCACACTCGGTCACTTGTTCATCTCTTTCGAATACCAGAACCTTAGTCTTGCCAGCGTTTAGGCGCAGCCCCTTCTTTTCACATTCTACTTTCATTATGGTAACTAGTGACTGCAGTTCGCCCTCTGATGACAAAAATCAAAATCAAAAAATCAAAATATTTTATTCAACGTAAGGGACACAGGGAACACTTATTGAACGTCATATACTTAACAAAAACTAAAGTTACCACCGTTTCCAAGAAAAATACCCGCCAGGAGAAGAAACGGCGAAACAAACTCCCCGGTTTTCTCTTTTAACATTTGTTCCCTTTTACGTAGGGGTAGAAAAAGATTAAATAACATATAAACTCTGTATAAGAGGAGCAATTCATTGCCATGTATGGCCATCATTCAAATAATCTGATATTGTATAATAAGCTTTTTGTATTAATTTTCTTTTAATGACAGCTTTAAACTCTACAAAAGGTAATTCAATTATTTTCTGCGGTAGCTTATTAAAAAAGCGTATACCTTGCCCAACAAATGAGTTGCTAGTTTTATGCAATCTAGCTGAAGGTACATGGAGTTTATCTTTATTACGTGTATTCAATATATGCAAGTCGCTATTTTTCTTATATTTTACAATGTTCTTTCTAATATATAACACATTTTGTAATATATATTGACATGGCACGGTCAATATGTCAATTTCTTTGAATAATTCTCTGAGAGAATCACGAGGTCTAAGGCTATAAATTGCACGAATAGCCCGCTTCTGCAGCACAAAAATAGATCCAATGTCTGCAGCATTACCCCATAAAAGAATGCTGTAAGACATGACACTATGAAAATAGCCGAAATAAACTAAACGGGCTGTGTTGATATCAGTCAAGTGTCTGATTTTTCTTACCGCGAATGCTGCAGAGCTGAGTCTATTCGCCAATCCATTAATGTGGGGGCCCCATTGCAATCTGTGATCCAATGTGACTCCAAGGAAGACTGTTGAATCCACTAGGTTCAACTCCTCGGTATTTATAAGTATAGGGGTAGTTAAAACCTTTTTCACATTAGGCATTGTAAATTTAATACATTTCGTTTTCCTAGCATTAAGTACCAAATTATTGGCACTAAACCAATGAACCACGTCAGAGAGAGCATTATTTACATCGTCAAAGTCATGTTTCTGTCGGTCTATCTTAAATAGTAAAGAAGTATCATCAGCAAATAATACAATATCATGTTTATCATTTACCAGATGAGGTAGGTCATTGATATAGATAAGAAAAAGAAATGGACCGAGAATCGAACCCTGTGGAACGCCCATAGCTACTGGGCACCCCGGAGATATTTCCCCACGTATACACACTTTTTGTACTCTTTTACTTAAGTAGGATGATATAAGGTTAAGAGCTAAATTCCTTATACCATAGTGGTCTAACTTCCTGATCAATGTTTCGTGATGCACACAATCGAAGGCTTTGGATAGGTCACAAAAAACACCTAAAGCATCCTTTGAATCCTCCCAAGCCTCCAGAATTTTCCTGATAAGCTCGACGCCTGCATCAGTAGTCGAGCGACCCTTTGTGAATCCGTATTGTTTAGTATGCATCAACTCATGTTTGTTAAAAAAGGCTAACATCTGGTTGAGTAAAACTTTTTCAAAAATTTTGCTGAAAACTGGCAACATTGAGATTGGTCTGAAATTGTTTGGGTCAGTAAAGGTACCAGTTTTAAATAAAGGAATGATTTTACTATATTTCATTTGATCAGGAAATTCACCACTAGCAATACATGCATTAAAAACTAATGCTAAGTCTACTGCAACAATGTCAATAATACTATTAAGAACTTTGACAGAATGTCCCCATAAATCAGTAGACTTTTTCATATCTAGGGATTTAAAAGTTTTTATTATTTCTTCGGGGGTAACAGTATTGAAATTGAATTCAGTATCAGATTTTTCCACATGGGCTTTAAGAATTTTTTCAGCGGAGGAAGGTGATGAAGTTAATGATTTTGTTAATGAGACCGGAATATCAGCAAAAACTGATTCAAAAGCGGCAGCTACAGCAGAATCAGCTTCAATTAAACTATCATTAATATTTAATTTTATTCCATCTTGTTTTTGTGCTGATTTCCCAGTCTCACTATTTATAATACTCCATGTTGCCTTAGTCACATTGGATGACTTTGAAATTTTATTTCTCACAGCAATAGACTTGGCGCTTGAACAAACCTTTTTAAATAATTTGGAATAATTTTTAACATAATTGATAAAATCAAAATCAAAATTAAATGTTTTCTCATGGTATAGTTCATACAGCCTTCGTCTACTTCTATGAATGCCTGTGGTAGCCCACTCACTAAACGCCATATGGTTACCAATTTGAATAGTCTTAGGGGTGAATATGCGCTCATGTTCTTTATGTACCACTTGGAAAAGAGAGTTATACATTGATTGAGGATTTTGGTGGTTACTTTTTAAAGGAAATTTACTGAGCACATTACCGCGAAAACTATTCAAGCGACTTGCATTTACAGGTACATAAGTAATCCTCTTTTTAGGAACTTTAACATTATGTTTTCTAAAACTTATTAATTGGCCGCAGTGATCTGATTCTAGTTTATTTATAATGTCTTTACTAATGGGCTCAAAATTTGTAAATATGTTATCAATACATGTAGCTGATACGCTAATTATTCTAGTTGGCTCTGAAAACATGTTAATAAAATTAAAATTAAAAGAGGCAAAAAGGCATTTAAAACTGTTACTCGTGGATGAGTTTTCTATTATATTTACATTAAAATCTCCACATACTATTATATTTTTGCCTGTCTTACAAATTTTATTTAAAACTTCTTCCATCGCTTTTTCAAAATGATCATAATCTCCACTTGGGGGTCGGTATACGCACACAACAATGTATCGCTCTAACTCTATACATGACAATTCAATAGTACGCTCAGCAGAGAGATGCACAATGTCCCTACGTTCTTTATACTTAATATCTTTCTCCAATATTATCATGGAACCCCCACGTATTGCATCTTTCCTGCTGAAGGCACTAGCAACCTGGTGATTGTTGAAATTGAGCATGATCTGCTCGTCCCTTAGCCAATGTTCAGTTAAACATAAAATATTAATATTATTACAGTTCATGAACAATTCCAATTCTAGTTCTTTACTTAAAATACCTTGTATATTCTGATGCACCAGGTTAAAAACATTTACATTATACTTGTGAGTTGTGCCAGAGAAAGCCTCTGTTGTCTTAGAACTTAATTTAAAGTATTTGGAACGTATTCCAAAGAATAATTATTGTGGTCATGGTTTGACTGCTCAATAGAAGCAGTATTGGTAGCCAATGATTTGGCTGAACTTAAATTAAATATGTGTATAAAATAATGTAGCATACTTGCTACTTGTCCCTTAAATTTATGGGAAAGATGATATCTTTCATTTATCAAATTATAATATGAAATTATTGAATTATTATTATTATTCAAGTCAATGAATGAAAATTTATTATCATAATTGCTTATAATCTGCATGCAACAATTTAATCGATATCTGGTTGTATTTTCCCTCTGTGACAAACCTGTGCTATAGGGAAATGCAAATAAAATTATGTGTTTTACACTAAGACAACTTAGCGAGTCAATTAGTTTGGTCATCTCATCCTTATTCATATTTCCCCTTCGGCCACACATAATAGCTATGGTAGGACAGGAACTACACCGATCACTCAGCACCTCAGAGACAAGGTGTTTATAATCTGCACCAGGCACACAGTGGTTTAAGGCTTGGCAAGTACTGTGTGATAAGTGCAACCCCATATCCTTCCCCAACTCATCACTATACAGTGTTATATCTTGTGTTGGCCAGTTTTTGGAAGTACTAAGCTTTGTGGAGCTGTCATTCAGCAATGGCTCTGACAGAGGCACATGAGGCACATAGGATGGTTGCAGGTCAGACCCACAGTCACATTTATTAGACAGGGAAATAAAGCGGTCATGGTTATATTTTGACATGTCAACCACCTCACTTAGTGCAAGTATGTGCTCCTGAATTTCAATGCGTGAGCTGTTGTATTTCTTTGTTACTTGATGCAGCGATGAAGTAAGTGCAGTGACCTCGGATTCAAGATACTGAATGTCAGCTTCATACTTTAAATGATTATTTTCTAATTTTAATTTAGTTAAATTTAGCTTATGGAAAATTTTATTATGCTTTTTGCAAAATGCAATAGCTTTATAATTAGTTTTCAAGAGATTCTTAGTTTTCTTAATGAATCTTTTTACTTTAATGTATTTTTTAAATTTATTTTTGGATAAGGGTTTGCTACTAGGAATCAGCTCAGTGTACAGTGTCTGGGTCCTTGTGTCTTGTTGTTGCTGGTGTGATAGTTCCAAGGAGGCTATTGTATTGTTTGCATCACCAAGCTTGTGTTCTAGCTCGGTGATGTGCCTCAAAGTGTTCTCGAACTCCTCTCCGCACTGGCCAAACCCATTCACTACTTCCTGAAGCTGATCCCTTTGTGATATGGCATCTACATAGCTGGTATGCAGCTCTGCCAATTCACGTTTAAGCTTTTTATTACATTCTAGAATATTTAGTACTTCCTTCTCATTGTCATCTCTTTCCTGTATAAGTTGGTCACACAAATCTTTACTCTTCTTTAATTCTAGCAGCGTCAGCTGGAGTTTATTATCCTCCTGACGTGCAGTAGCCCTTCTGGTCATCATTTTTATTTTTATTTGTGAGGGTATAAAATCAGACAACACGGAAAGATTGTGTGGACAACTATTGAAGCTGTGTTAAATAATAAAAAGCAAACTAAAACCTCGGAATATATTCGAACACCTTTAAATGTATAAGAGATAAAGCTTACCTGGAAAGCGATGGCAATGATTCACGAGTTTTTAAAACTATTGTTACCGGCTTTTGTTCGAACTGCCAAACTGTATACAAATTAAATTCAACGTTTCGCACAAAATATACACTTTCAATCAATATCAGTTATATCTAAGTGTAACTAAAAGCTAATACATTAGTTAGAAAAGTTTAGATTACAATTAAACAATAAAAACATAAAAATATATGGGAATTGAAATTAGCACAGCTGATCGCTAGTGTTGCCACAGAGGAAAAAAAAAAAAAACGCCAGTAAAACCGCGTCATCGGCGTATAGTAGGCAGTTGACCACTAAGTTTCCCATTTTCACTCCACATCCGTGCGTTCTTAGTGCTCTCAGACGCAACTGTACTAATCTATACTAATCTTAATATATATAAATCACGTGGCACGTTGTTTGTCCGCCATGGACTCCTGAACTACTTAACCGATTTCAATCAAATTTGCACACCGTGTGCAGTTTGATCCAACTTGAAAGATGTAGAGCAAGAGCCCGCCAGAGCCCACGAGAGCTAGTCCTTCGTTATTTTATAAAAGCTGCAAGTTTCTCTGTGCATGACCCCAACACAGGTAAGCGACCAGCGACAGGTACAGTACAACAGGTAGTAAAGGTGTATAAAATAGTACCTTAAATTCGTTATAGTATAAAGCTCAATTTTTTTATATTTTCTTCGGGATAACCTTAGAAATCACGTCTTCCATTGGCGGACATAAATTATGGTTAAACTTTCGTCATAGTATAAAAGCTTAATTTCATATATGTTACCTGGGGACTTATAAACAATCGTTACGTCAAAAGCCGGACACTTAATGGTTTTAACATGTTGCCAGGCGCATTGAGGGTCCGCTGTAGGCGCGAGCGCGAAGTAACAGCTATTCAAGCGAGTGAGCTAAGGCGCTTCGTCTAGTGCGATCTTTAAAGATATAAAAATAATAATACATCCTCACGCCTTCCCTGCATACGTCTGAGAAGCAATTCAAAGACGTATGTACAGTCGTGCTTGAGTAACGGCGATGGACTCGCCATCTTGCACCTAAAATATATCTCTGGCGGAAAGTGGGTGTATGGGTACTACACATACGCCTACCCCTTCGGGAATCCTTGTGGGAGAACTGGCGCTCTACCCTCTCTAACTCCCCTGTGAAGGACTCAGCGTGATGATATGTATGTAAACAATCGGGCTATGGTCAACAAGTAGAAAATACTGCCGGGTCCTGCGACCCCTTCCTGCCATTCAAAAATACACCCTTCCTGTGCGTTATTAGGGTATAAAACGTTATTAAAGCAGATAAGGTGAGGTCTGTACTACTTACTGTACATGGCGTCCTGTTCACAATCTGACGTTTTTATTGACAACTAACTGAGCCCCGGTTGAATCGCGTTAATTCTTATCTATTTGTATAATAAAGTTAATAAAATTGTAGTGTCTGTTTGTAACATTAAAATAACCGCTTTTTACTAAATGCATATGGATGTATACACGGTACATATAGCAAAATCACTTTTTTTTCGTCTGTCTGTTTGTTCAGACTAATCTCTGAAACGGCTGGACCGATCTTGACGGGACTTTCACTGGCAGATAGCTGATGTAATAAGGAGTTACTTAGGCTTAAACAACAACTTTTTAGTTAAATTCCACGCGAACGAAGTCGCGGCCACAGCTAGTTATACATACATACATACATACATACATATCATCACGCCAAGTCCCTAACGGGGTAGGCAGAGAGTATAGAGCGCCAGTTCCCTCTAGACTTACATACCTCTCGCGTCGTCCACATCATTCTCTAATTACTAAGAACCTAATTACTTTTATATTTTCTTAATCTTTGTATATAAACCATATTTCCCTGTGAGTATGACTCCCTTCAATAATGTCGTCATTGTGTCATCTCTGGAGCTATATGTTTTATTGCATCGTCATGAGGATATATTGACAACACGCGACTACTTATAGAAGACAACTGGTCTATTTACTGAGGCACTGTATATACATCTGTCGTCTTACATGATCTTGGGCAGCACTGTATGCCTCGGAAAGATATCCTTAAGATTTACGAGTCAATGCAATGGAGTGCAAATCAGAGTAATACAGCGGGCAAATGCCCCGAGGGGGTTGGTGTGCCACGTATTGGCATTCAATCAAGCTTGAAAAAGGTTAACGATCAGGTTAAGCCGCGTATGCTCCCACATATGTTCTCCGCTGGATCCCTACATAAAACCACAGTAAATAATCAGAGACAGTACTCCAAATTGACTGGAAAAATTTGACGATGCTTTAGCATTCATATTCATCTATACTTATTTAAAAGTATACTATAATTCATCTGTACTTTTTTAATTATAAAGAGGAAAGATTTGTTTGTTTGTTTGTATTGAATAGGCTCCGAAACCACAGGACCGATTTGAAAAGTTCTATCACTATTGGAAAGCTACATTCACCTGTGTAATTCAGTTCACTGAAATTAAGTTCATAAAAACTCATAGTTACAGTCGAGATTCGAACTTGCAATCTTTGTGTCGCAGGGAACTACTCGAACCACTCACCACGTTGGCACCTAAAATATATCTCTGACGGAATGAGGGTACTACCTAAACACCTCTGCCTACCCCTTCGGGGACACTTGTGTGAAGGCTTTATTTCATAAGCCATTGACTGCACTGCATTTACGCGTGTACTGTGGCAGTATCGCTGACATTCGCCACATATGTGGTCTTTATGAGTAAAATATTCTAATTCGATAGCCGATGGTCGCAAAACATTAATATTTTCAGATCGGGTGACGTCATTAATTAATAAAACCCAAAAAGTGGGGCTGTGGAGTTGACAAATAGAAAGAGTGAGGGACGAATGGTTGAAGGAACAGGTATCGATGCGAGTGAATCCGAAAGAGGCAGAGGAAGACCACGTTCCAATTGCGGGTCGAGTCCATCGCCGTTACTCCAGCACGACTATACATACGCCTTTGAATGTCTTCTCAGACGTATGCAGGTTTCCTCTCGATGTTTTCCTTCACCGTAAAGCTCGTGGTGTGACTAAACACTATACTTAAATTCAGAAAAACTCATTGGTACAGTCAGGATTCGAACTTGCGATCTCTGTGTCGCAGACAACTACTCGAACCACTCGGCCACCACGGCTTTTATTAAAGGGAGTAATACTCACATAGAAACATGGTTCTATGTTTTTTCTTTCCAAAACTAAACGTAGTTCTCTCGTTGAGTATAGTCGAAGAGATTTATGCGAAAATAAAGTAGGTATATATTACCTCCCGCTCATCTTTGAGCAACCGCCCCATTTCCTAAGCTTCTCTTAAACTTTAAGGGAATAATAATAATAACCAAAATAAAATATAAAAATAATAATAAAAATATAAAATAAAAATAAAAGCAAAAGTGTGTGCAAGAAGAGGCAGAGGAAGGCCACGTTCCAACTACCTGGATCAAATAGATCGGACTCTGAAGGACGGGAACGTTAAGAGTACTCGAAACCGACGAGCATG
Organism: Drepana arcuata; assembly: GCA_016069955.1. NCBI lineage: Eukaryota > Metazoa > Arthropoda > Insecta > Lepidoptera > Drepanidae > Drepana > Drepana arcuata. Next base: position 45,909 of record JACCPG010000525.1, read on the forward strand.
TATGAAGAGACTGATGAATGTGGACGAAGCGTAAGAGGTATGTAAGTCTAGAGAGAACTGGCGCTTTATACTCTCTGCCTACCCCGTTAGGGACTTGGCGTGATGATATGTATGTATAATAATAACACTTGATGATTCTCCCTCCATTTTCCTCCGTCCGGAGTCTCCTTTGACCTCTACGTACGACCCGACGTACCAGGGACGCATATTGCGTAAAGCACCTTGTATATTATATAGTAGCCCGGATATAGCGGATGAGGTGAGGGCAAAGATCAAGAAGGGATAATCATAGAGAATGTTGCTTCCCGAAAAGGATTTCCCCACGTATATTTTACTAATACCTCGTATATTGGATCCCATCGCGGGCGGCGCCTCCGTGTCTGCCAGCTATCGATTGTAACCGGGAACACTAACTAGTGGTCCCGCAGGCATCCGCGGCCAAATGTAGAAACAACCTCGACAAGCACTCTCCGAGTGTTAGAATGGCTAACGAATACAATGCCATTTACATAAACTCTGAGGACATAGATATTTTTAATAATAATTTAAGGACTTTTAAAAAAATTGTGGCGTCACGGGACGACTGACAGATGTGAAACATCACAATTATATTGTACAAGTAATATGCATACAGGAACAGATTACGACAGGAAGTTAATATGACTTAATGTTAAAATAATATATAACGATATTTTTCCAGAACATATATAACAGTTTTTAAATAATTTACTTTCATAACATAAAAAAAATATTTCAAATTGTGACAACTCAATTAGTTTAATGACTGATTTAAATAATTGAGTTGGTTAGAATAGCTTCGGTAGTACATAGTTATGTTCATATAGCGTGGCGACGCGTCGCCACGGCATGCGTCGCCACGCCACCAATAGGTTTTACGTGCGGCTATAGATGTTTCACATCAAAAACATATTTACACAAATGTACATAAGCTAACCCTGACCTAAACTAAACTAGTCAACACCTTACTATGTATACATACATACATACATATAATTTTGACGGGACCCACTGGCAGACAGCAGTATTTTTTTGTTATATTCCTCGCAGATGATGTCGCGGGCACAGCTAGTATTACAAATATGATTGTGTGTTTGTGTCCGTTACATGTAACGGCGTTATCGAGGCGCCGCCGCGTCTGGTGCCTTCATTGTAAGTAAGGCTCGCATGGAGGAAATATGGTAATGGGGCAGCCAGGCGGGGCCGGCGCGGCGGTACTAGGGTTCCATAACGCTCTAGGCATACTTTTTCTTTGGTTGTCGCATAAAATATAATTCGCACTGGGCGGGTCGCGTCGGGGTAAAAGATAAAAATGGCCACTGTAGGTTATCCTTTACAGATAAATATATACCATCGCGGACTTTTTTATCAATCTTTGTAAGATATACAATTCCGTAGTACATTAATTTGATCTATCTCGTAAGGTTGAGCCAGCGTTTGGGATTTAAGCGGACAAAATATGTTTGGTACGACATCACGTTACAAATCATTGAATTTATCGGCTTCTCTGTACTATAATATGTATGTATCTATACTAATATTATAAAGCTGAAGAGTTTGTTCGTTTGTTTGAACGCGCTAATCTCAGGAACTACTGGTTGGAATTAAAAAAATCTTGCGATTAGACCAACAGGAGCGAAGAATAAATGAATAATGTTGCCAGAATGGGAAAAATATTCCTTTTTGAGAGCTTCCGTTGCGTACGCTGGGTAAACGGTTTAAGTTACGAAAATATCATGTATGAGGGAATTCTTCCTCTTTAAAAGTTCTAAAAAAAAGTCCTCGACAGCATATGTCTATCTTTTAAGATTGACTCACTATAAACTTTTTTATGGCAATCAAGTCCACGATGGGCTCCTGAACAACTTAACCGATTTCAATCAAATTTGCACACCGTGTGCAGTTTGATCCAACTTAAAAGATAGGATAGCTTACATCACAATTGGAACCGATAGGTGGCGCTGCGATCGTGTTTCAGGAAATTTTACTTTTTCACCCGGGCGAAGCTGGGCGGGACAGCTAGTTATTCATATACACCTTCCTCTTGAATCACTCTGTCTATTGATGTTTACTTATTTATTTGTATAGACAAGCGCGTTACGTGCGCGTAAAATTTGTTTTTATTTGTGTTTTTTTTTCTGTAACTAAACGTATCGTATGTGTTAAATTAGCTTATAAATACCTTCATAAATAAATACCTTGGAACAATACCACACAGTCAGTACCTTAGTCCCAAAGTAAGCAAAGCTTGTGTTATGGTAACTAGACAACGATATATTTACTTATATAGATAGATATATACATAAATACATAGGACATCCAAGACTAAGGTACAAATACTCGTGTTCATCACACAAATATCTGCCCTCAGCGGAAATTGAACCCGTGTTTCGAAGTCAGCACCTCATCATCAGGTTAATCTATATCTGTGCCAAATGTCATCCAATTCAATATATTTTTGGTGCCAACGTGACAGATGGCGAGTCCATCGCCGTTACTCAAGCACGACTATACATACGCCTTTGAATGTCTTCTCAGACGTATGCAGGTGTCCTCGCTGCTTTTCTTCACCGTAGAGCTCGTGGTGTGGTAAACGTACTTGAGTCCAGGAATACTCATTGAAAAGGCACTAGAAACGTGCCTGTAATATTGACGTTGCCAGCCATACACACTCACTAGGGTACACAGCATTCGATTAATTTCCACCCAACAGATAGTGAATACCAGGAGCGCATAAATTATTAGTTCATTATCTGGCGTGTCAGCCAATAATGATCTGTGTATTTCCGCCTAATACTGCTACCATTGTAGACACTGATATTATAAAGAGGTAGTTGTTTGTTTGAAAGCGTTAATATTAGGAACTATATACAATGATAAAAAATATTTTAGCTAGACAGCCCGTTTATTGAAAAAGTTATGGATTATATTATCTCACCAATTAAATATATACCTATATACATACTACTATGCACAGGGTAGGCAGAGAGTAGACCGCCAGTTATCTATAAAGTATAAAACATTCGCCCTAGCCTTCCCCAATTAACGGATTATTTACGAAGTTTTTTTTGGCTTTTTTTGGCGCTTCTAAAGAAACTGTCTCTTTATAAAATGTTTACGCCGAAAATACGTACTAGCTGTGGAAAACTTTTAAATCCAATCGAGCTGTCATCAACAAAAGCCGAGCATTGGAACCAGGTGAATTGCGCATCTGTGCAACACGCGATGCGGCGACATCGCCACTAGTTGGATGGAGCTCGGCTTATTGATTATTTTATTTTTAACGGATCCAGAGATATCTCTGGCAACCGACCGCCGGGCATAATTAACTAAGTACTCGCATACAATACAACTTGAATAAAATCCCGAATTACATTCACGGAATCCTCATTAAACTTTGTTCAAGAATTAGGTCAAACTTTTCCCTTTTTCCTGTTTCGTGTTGAGATAAATTTAGATTTAGTGTTTATTTAACAATAGGTACCTTAAAACACACCACAACTTGAGACGAAATTAACGTAATATTAATATAATAGGGACAAAAACCACTCAAGACGGGCGTCTCCAGCCAGATACATAATTAAGTACAGCTCCATCTGTTGCCACTAAAGTTTTGTTTTGTTAATACCAGCGCAGTTTTTGCGTAATCTGTACAAACATTTTTTTTCTGTTTTTCAGTCCGCCATATTGTATTTAAAATACAGAAGGAATTAATCTTTATATAAAAATACTTTCGCGGGATAACGTTAGCATCGTTTATAGATAATGCGTGAAAGTAAACGACAAAATAGGTAAGTAAACTTGTCGAGTTCCAAATTTGAACGAACGAAATGTCATTCCTATATTTTTCTTTTCAATTCCACAACTGACGCAAGGGTATCACGTTATACAGCCACGAAATCCTGCTTTATGTTGATATACCTTACGATATATGGGTGCCTGGTACTTTGATAACATATTATATATTTTATTTCCTTGCATACAAAATTAGGTAAGTTTTCTTACAAATAAAATGCGAAAGTTTGTAAGTCAAGAGAGAACTGGCGCTCTATACTCTCTGCCTACCCCGTTAGGGACTTGGCGTGATGATATGTATGTATGTATGTAAGTTTGTTTGTAATTTTTTTACGTCTAAGTTACTCATACGACATCGCGAATTAAACACATTATCAGGGGTACAAAAGAGGATATAGGGGTAGCTTCCGTACAGAAAAAAAAACTGGAATCAAAACTGTTACGTTTCTGCGGGTAACCACCCTCATTTTATAATTAAGTTGGGTTAAACAACTCTCCTTGCGGTCAGACTACCCTGTTTTTTAGAATCATTGTATAGAAATAAGAATTTAAATGCGTTAAACTATATGAAAATATGAGGTTTAAATTAAAACCATAAACATGACGCCATTACTAATTTTGTTAGGAATTTAGCGCGCGCGAAACGAATAGGGCGTTTGGGAAATTTGCGTTCCACAAGCTTGAAACCAAATTTACTGGGAAGTCTAATATAAGCATAACTTATTTGTGTTCCATAGTCATTAAGCATATTTTAAATAATATACCTCTGGCGGAAAATGGGTATTTATTACCTATACACATCTGCCTACCCCTTCGGGGACCCTTGTGGGAAGGCGTGAGGATATATTATTATTATTTTATCCACAATAATTATTAGACCATTAGCGTTGAACCATAGACGATCTGGCGCAGTCAGTGAGTGGTTCAATGATCCAACCCAATGCAATCATTCATGTCGGTCCCACCCCCATCTGGCTGCATGTGACATATTCGTTGGGTCCGTTTTTTGTCTCTATTAGGGAGTGAATAGCTGGTTGCTGGGGCTCCTGTGTCCCGGCTAATAGTGCTATCTCTGTGCCAAGTATTCATACAATTATGTTCAGCAGTTTTTGCGTGAAAGATGAACATCCTGTCAAAGGACCCCTAAGGAATAGACAGAGGCCTAACAACACCCACAATCCGCCAGAGATATATTTTAGGTGCCAGCGTGACAGATGGAGAGTCCATCGCCGTTACTCAAGCACGACTACACATACGCCTTTGAATGTCTTCTCAGACGTATGCAGTTTCCTCTCGATGTTTTCCTTGACCGTAAAGCTCGTGGTGTGACTAATCACTGTATTTAAGTTCAGACAAACTCATTAGTACAGTCGGGATTCGAACTTGTTTATTAGCTACTCGAACTGCTCGACCACAGCTCGTAAATATTTTCAAAGTGTGTAAAAATACTTCGTTAAGTGCGGTAAATTACTAGGAATCAATAAGTACGAAGTGAATTTTCTCCATCGATTCAACAGTTTTGAAAGCCATGACAATATCCATCCCACGTTTGACTTTCCCTAGTTACCGAAGTATAATCGTTAGCTGAATGGCGCTGCTTCTGGGTAGTGGCTTGTACTTTCGTTGTGTATGGATTCCTAGTACTACCTCAAGCTTGGTATATGCTGGCAGAAGAAACACACGTGCTTTCCCTATGCTGCTAGCACAGTTAATGCATAGTGCAGGTCGGAAGCCGGAGTAAAATTGTCTAGGGGCTATGGTCACCCCCTCCCCTTAAACGGACTGTATATTTGACATTGAAGTATGAAAAATACATATATCATATAAACAACCCCAAGAATTGAACCCCTACATTCTGCATACATCTTTATTTTTTTAGGACATTAAGAATCTACACTATTTACTCGTAGCAAGTACCGTTGCATCCATGCACCTAACGACTTATGAGTCGACGTAGCTGTATACTACGGCGTAGCACGCCGTAGAGGCGCTACGAGCGTGTTTACGCATGTGTCGCACGAGCTTTATGTAAATTTATGGTAGCCTGGTACATTCTCGTGACAACATAATAGGTTATTGGCTAACTGCGTGCCTAACAGCTTTGCTTATCTGTGGGAAGGGGGATGTAATGTGTATAGTCTATCCGATATTAATTAGCTTCGTCCCGCGGTTTGACCCTTGCAAAATTTAATTTAATTGACAGGTTTTTAAGGCACACTACTCTTTTATGATTGAAGAAAGTCTGCACAAGATTTCAAATTTATAATAATAATAATTTATAATCCTCACGCCTTCCCACAAGGGTCCTCGAAGGGGTAGGCAGAGGTGAATAGGTAATACCCACACACCCACTTTCCGCCAGAGGTATATTAGGTGCCAACGTGACAGATGGCGAGTCCATCGCCGTTACTCAAGCACGACTATACGCCTTTGAATTTCTTCTCAAACGTATGTAGGTTTCCTCACGATGTTTTCCTTCACCGTAAAGCTCGTGGTGTGACTAATTACTGTACTTAAGTTCAGAAAAAACTCATTGGTACAGTCGGGATTCAAACTTGCGACCTTTGCGTCGCAGGCAACTGCTCGAACCACTCGGCCAACACGGCTTTTTTTTCAAATTTAAAATTTACGTAAATAAATTGTTATTGTTACGGAGCGGTATTGCGTATGTTTTTGGGTAACCACTTACCATCAGGGCTGTGTATCAAGCACAAGACTAATGTGGTCTCATGTGTAAGCAGCATATGTGCTTCACTGGCGCAATAATTAATATGTTCTCGTATTTGTCAGCAGCATGTGCGGCCGACGTGGAGTGATGGTCGCGCGGACAAACCTGGCCATTATTGCAGTGTCATGAGCGCAGAGCAACTAAATGGAGCCTGTTTTACATACGCACATAAGTATATTCGCCTTTGAATGCCTTCTCAAGACTACTCGAAACCGGCGAGCATGTATAAAAAGATTGATGAATGTAGAAAAAGGTATAAAAGATTCGAAAAAGGTTTATAAGTCCAGAGAGAGATATAGCGCTCTACTCTTTGTAAGTACCGTATGTCTTCTCAGACGTATGCAGGTTTCCTCTCGATGTTTTCCTTCACCGTAAAGCTCGTGTGATAAATCACTGCATTTAAGTTCAGAAGAACTCATTGGTATAGTCGGGACGCGAACTTGCTTTAGCAGATAATCCAAACTCTGACTAAGTCAGGTACTCACTCCGTAAAATACAAAACTGCAACTATTCAATATCTGTAGGGGTGATTGAGGGCTGTACTTCAACCGCTGAAGAGCGGAAGGAACCACTCTAGACAACACTCGAGACTGAGTATCAATGATCGTGCCTTATCAACTCTAAGATGGAAAGATTCCATCTGACATAAGGGGTTTTAAATTTGTATTGCCACGGTTACATAATAATTAATAATAAAGCACAATGTCTTAGCTATTTTTGAAGTTTGATTAATTGTTTGTAATGGATAAACTTAAAAACTACTAAACCAATTTCGATAATTCTTTCACATATAGGCAGCTACATTATTGCGGAGTTACATAAGCTATATTTTATTCACAAAACATATTAAAATACTTACGAAAATAGCAAAAAAAAATGCTTATGTCGTCATTTGGCATTCGCTACGAAAATGATGGATGATGCATAAACACCTTGAGTCCATGAGGTTGTATGGTAAAAAGGATTGAACTTGAGCGTAAAGATTAAATGGGGATGAAGTGAAGAAGTCATACCTACATACATATCATCGCGCCGACTCAAATAGAGTAGGCAAAAAGACTGGAGCGCTAGTTCTCTCTAGTCTTACACTCAGCCTTTTTTTTTTACTCACTAAAACCCCCTCGATGGCCCTCCTCTGTGAATATAGGAGGGCTCTGGGATCTCCTGAGGAACGCACCAGTGCCCGCCTGCACTTTGCCTTAACACATCCCAGGGGCGCCTAGCTTCGCCCCTACTACCCTCGCTGTGCCATCGGAAGCCCGAGCCACATGGCGCTCCCTTGGCCCGCGTTGTGTGACAGCCAGGGCCCCCACCCTGACTATCCGCAGGCCCGTCAACCCCATTTAGTCGCCTCTTACGACAGGCAGGGGATACCATAGCCGAAATTCTTAAGCCGTGGCTATTGGGCGGTAATACACTCGGCCTACCCCATGAGGCTCTGTATGTACGTATGTAAAACGTGAACAAATGACATTCTGTAACGTCAGAAATTGTCATGACATGTGTCAAACTATAGACCGAATGCGACATAGACAATTGTTCAAATAATTGTGGCCTGAATTGTGTAACGGGACACAATGCCCCAACTACACTGGGTCATGTTTCATGCCACGCCATAACTATCCAACGAAGCCCTAACACTTACACCATAATCCTCTGAAGCCCTAGTAAATACAATATCGAATTAACAGAATGAAAGGTGCCGTCGGCAATCGATACTCGATAAAACTATCCGGCACATTACTGGCCATAAGGGACTGGGTAATAGGTGGTAGGCCTCTTATTACAACAGTCCGGCTAGGTGGGTACCACCGCAGTGTCAGATATCCTGCCGCCAAGCACTAGTGTACGTACACTACACTGTGTGCCGGTGTGGAGGGCACTGTAGCTAGTCACATTACTGGCCATAAGGGACTGGGTACTAGGTGGTAGGCCTCTTATTGCAACAGTTCGGCTAGGTGGGTACCACCGCAGTGTCAGATATCCTGCCGCCAAGCACTAGTGTACGTACACTACACTGTGTGCCGGTGTGGAGGGCACTGTAGCTAGTCACATTACTGGCCATAAGGGACTGGGTACTAGGTGGTAGGCCTCTTATTGCAACAGTCCGGCTAGGTGGGTACCACCGCAGTGTCAGATATCCTGCCGCCAAGCACTAGTGTACGTACACTACACTGTGTGCCGGTGTGAAGGGCACTGTAGCTAGTCACATTACTGGCCATAAGTGACTGGGTACTAGGTGGTAGGCCTCTTATTTTTTGGCTTCACGGCGGCTTTTTTCATGTGCCTAGATCGACCCTGCACCCTCAGATTCCCAGTATATTAGCCGCCGCACCGGTCCCTTGAATTATAAATACCCACAACACTCGAGCCGATTTACTAGGCGCGCAGACCTTGTGAGAAGTATCCAGTTACCCATTGTGGACGGCCGGTGTCCAGTAACTGCGCGTTATGTTAGCCTAGTACTTACGTGCCAACTGTACTAATGTTTGCACGGAGATGATGTTACGTTTGTTCATTGTTTACCGCAGCGAATAAAAGAGTGATATTAAACTTTCAGACTTTTCATCACAGCACAATGCTGTCAATATATCCTCATGGCGATACAATAAAACATATAGTTCCAAAGATATAAACACAATAACGACATTATTGTTATTCATCTTTCACATGCGTTAGATCTAGTAATATGTGGGTGTGGGTTCTACCTACCCACCTCCCTGCCTACCCCTTCGGCCACTTGGGAAAAGACATGAAGATATACATATATATGTATTTTTTATTATTTGCTTTCTATAATGTTTGAATGTGGACGAAGAGGAAGAGAAATGCATGCCTAGAGAGAACTGGCGCTGTATTCTCTCTGCCTACCCTGTAAAGGACTCGCCTTGGACGTGATAAATATGTATGTATGTATATATGCTTTCTATCAACATGCCCTGTCACACAGTTGAGTAACTGTCCAATTTTCCATGGCCTGCACATGCCTTTCAATATCTTTATCTTTTCAAACGGGGTGTTTTGGCAATGTGAGTTCGTAAGTGGTGACTGAGCACACGTCAAACGCCTCCTAATGAGATCTAATATAAGCCCGCTGTTAAATGGAGAATGCTCATTACACACGCTACTGGAAGGAACGCGATTAATTTAATGACACATACCTGAGTTTAAGTTTTAATAAAATTCATCACGTTTATAGACTTTTAACATAATTCTTAAACTAATCTAAATTGAGCCGAGCTGCCAAGATGGTAGTTCGAATCCCGACTGTACCAATGAGTGCTGAACTAAAGTACAGAGGGGCACACCACGAGCTTTACGGTGAAGGGAAACATCGAGAGGAAACGTGCATACGTCTGAGAAGAAATTCAAAGGCGTATGTATAGTTGTGCTTGAGTAACGGCGATGGACTTGCCATCTACCTAAATATGTATATAAGACGTGAACATATACTGGTTGCCTTGGAAACTGGGAGAGTTATTAATTAATATGATAGAGCATAATGTATACATGTAGGTACGTGAACGAGGGTGTGATTGAAGAGGTTAGCAAATCAACTGGCGTTAATGAGGGCGTGATTGTAAAGATGAAGAAAGGCATGTTACGTTGGTTTGGACACATAGAAAGGATGAGTGAAGAAAGATTGACGAAACAGATATACAAAGCAAAAGTGTGTGCAAGAAGAGGCAGAGGAAGGCCACGTTCCAACTACCTGGATCAAATAGATCGGACTCTGAAGGACGGGAACGTTAAGAGTACTCGAAACCGACGAGCATGTATGAAGAGACTGATGAATGTGGACGAAGCGAAAGAGGTATGTAAGTCTAGAGAGAACTGGCGCTCTATACTCTCTGCCTACCCCGTTAGGGACTTGGCGTGATGGTATGTATGTATCTTCTAGTGTAGACTAGGGCGTATATAACCTTGACCACCGGAACTGCTAGTGTGCATCAAGCTTAGAAATAATCTAACTCAATCGTATTAATAGTGACGGCCGAATTAGTGATGCGCTAGTGCAGCTCGATATGCATTCGATCGATACACAGTTTTTATCGATATTTTTCACAACAATTTGCCAGTCCATCGCTGTTACTCAAGCACGACTATACATACGCCTTTGAATGTCTTCTCAGACGTATGCAGGTTTCCTCTCGATGTTTCCCTTCACCTTAAAGCTCGTGGTGTGCCTCACTGTAATTAAATGTAGAAAAACTCCTCAATCCAGTCGGGATTGGAACTCGCGCCGTTTGCGTGGCAGGCGGGTGCTGTGACCTCTCGGCCACGCCGCCTCCTCTCGTCCTGACGTATAAGTGGTATGGTATCGCAGTGCAGGCGCAACACAGGTTTCCTCTCGATGTTTCCCTTCACCGTAAAGCTCGTGGTGTGATCACTGTACTTAAGCTCAGAAAAACTCATTGGTACAGTCGGGATTCGAACTAGCAAACCTTTGCGTTGTAGGCAACTAATTTATTTATACGTATACATGTATCATTACACGTTGGTCCCAATACAATATTGCAGCAGAATTAACACATTTTATAACATAACACAAATAATGTAGCCTTTGTGAACTGCTCAAAGAATAGAAGATCAAATCCAAATTCTCTGCAACTTGGTAAATATCGATAAGCCAAACTATCGATAGGTTAACGTCACTAATATGAATTACGCACACCGTAATCATTAATAACGCGACATCCAGTTTATGCCAAGACTCTAGTCAGGGAATTGAACCGGCGACCGCTCTATTTATATCACCGCGCCGTCGTGCGTGCATTATTTAATAGCCATCTGTCAACATTGACGTAGGTTCATCTCTAATTGCGGTCGGGATTTGGATGGGTGGATATTAATTATGCGGCTACAGACACATAAGTTAGCGGTCATTCAATGTCGAGTCCCTAACAGGGTAGACTTACATACCTCTTTCGCTTCGTCCACATTCATCAGTCTCTTCATACATGCTCGTCGGTTTCGAGTACTCTTAACGTTCCCGTCCTTCAGTCCGATCTATTTGATCCAGGTAGTTGGAACGTGGCCTTCCTCTGCCTCTTCTTGCACACACTTTTGCTTTGTATATCTGTTTCGTCAATCTTTCTTCACTCATCCTTTCTATGTGTCCAAACCAACGTAACATGCCTTTCTTCATCTTTACAATCACGCCCTCATTCACGCCAGTTGATTTGCGAATCTCTTCATTGCGGATTCGATCTAATATTGTTACTCAGCACATTTTTCGAAGAGATCGCATCCCGACTGCATTCAAGCTATTTTCATACTTCCTCTGACATACCCAGGATTCGCTGCCATACAATAAGGTAGGCACCAATGTAGGGTTGTATATTTTCTGACATATTTTAAATTGTTCAGCCCTTATCCTGTGTATCATGATGCCTGTATTTACCTGAAACAATAATAAACGCTAATTAGAAAGAGTGTAATATATCCTCACGCCTTCCCACAAGGGTCCCTGAAGGGGTAGGCAGAGGTGTATAGGTAATACCCACACACCCACTTTCCGCCAGAGGTATATTAGGTGCCAACGTGGCAGATGGCGAGTCAATCGCCGTTACTCAAGCACGACTATACATACGCCTTTGAATTTCTTCTCAGACGTATGCAGGTTTCCTCTCGATGTTTTCCTTCACCGCAAAGCTCGTGGTGTGAGTAATCACTGTACTTAAGTTCAGAAAAACTCATTGGTAACGTCAGAATTGGAATTTGCGATCTTTGTGTCGCAGGCAACTCCTCGAACCACTCGGCCACCACGGCTTAACCAAATAATAAAATCAAATTAAATAATTTATTTGCCAGGACACGGTTAGTTACATAATGTAATGTTTAATGTACATAGTAATTCAATTGCGCATTCGGCCACATAATATTGGCGTGCGATTTTTTCCGTCGATACATATATATTAATATATTATGGCTACCTCCTACCTATGGATGCTACTACCATTACTATGCAATATTTTACAACATACATTGATTTCCCAATTTATTTTTTAGTAAAAATCGTATCTATATAGATAGTGCCATCCACGAAGACGCGCCCCACTATCCCCCCTATAGTTTATAGTGTAAGTGTGCAACCTTCCACTAATGTGTGAGTATTGTCGGTACACACTGATTACCTATGTGTGCACACGCACACTACAATTAATACACTCGGGTCATACTGCCCGCGTCCTGCGACCCCCTCGACTAGACATTGGTGGGGCGCGTCTTCGTGGATGGCACTGTCTATATTTATCTATGGAAGGAAGCGACATCAGAGAGGCAGACAAAAGACCAGCTCTTAAAGCAAAGGTGTCATCATAATTGTATTAATTATATAAGTATACGTACAAATATAGTTTATATTTAAATGTGTACATTAATGAAATAAATTAAAAAACATGTAAAAATGTTTTCAACTGAAAGACTACTATCCATGTCATGGGATTAATAAAAAAACCTCGTAATATTAAATATGACATGTAGCCGTCCGTCAGTGGCAGCGATCGCTCTCTCGGCTCACTCACTAGACAGTTGATATAAATACACACATATCGTCTGTAATTGCTAACCTACTTCCATTTATTATACTCTTAAGCGCCAAAAAAAGTACCAAGGCATCAGGAATTACTAGGAGGGTACTTCTAAGCGGTTTTAAATTCGGACATACGGCGCCCTCAAATATTTAATTAAAAGTAAAATACACTTTTCATACAAACACGAGCATTATCCAAAACATACGAGAGAAATTCAAGGAATTTAATCAAATCTATTTGCTAACGCCATATAAAACGTTCTATTCACCCGCGCAATTGTAAAACTCGCATAAATCTAGAAGCCAACACCTCCCTGCATTGTTAGCAATGGCGACAACCATTTCAATTCGGCCGGGTAATAATGTATGGCAAGCCGCCGTAATTCTGTCGCGCATCCCTCCTTCGTCGCACGGTAAGATTTACCTTGCGACTTTGATAACGCGTCGATTACTTGTATTTTAAACACTATTGCATATCAGTACGTATATATTTTTTGTTTTTCTTTCAGGCCTGTTCTTTTATGTCAAAATTTAAATGTCAAGTTAGCATAAATATATTTCATTCACGACGTGGATACGAGTCCTTTAGACGCAAACTATTTTTAACTTCCACTAGGAGTGCGTTGCGGTTTCATCTGCGTTTAATTTGACTGCTCCGTAATAAACGAGCTATTTAATTCAAAATATTTCTCAAAATTGGATGAGCAGTTCTTGAGATTATCGCGTTCAAACAAACAAATTCTGTGTAAAGCGACAGAATATATATCTATACAAATAAATAAAATTGGAGTGTCTGTTTGTAATATTAAAATAAAGCCTTTTTACTATATGCATAAGGATGTATACACGGTACATATAGTAAAATATTTATTTTTTTACAATTTTTGTCTATCTGTCTGACTGTCTGTTTGTTCCGACTTATCACTGAAACGGCTAGGCTAATTATGACGGGACTTTCACTGGCAGATAGCTGATGCTAAAAGGAGTAACGCTACTTTATTTTTAAAACTGAACAATATTTAATTTGTTAAATTCGCGTTAAGTCGCGGGCACAGCTAGTTATAAATATAATATCAGTATAGCTCAGTGTGTAAGCCTTCTTAAAATAATAAAAAACCGTCCTTACCTACGTCATGCACAACAATGTCATCATCTGCAGCGAACCATAGACCTTTGACCTCGTTGGCCATGCAACAAATCCACAGACAAATCCACAAACTAATCCACGAGTAATAGAAGAACGGAAGCCTTATAAATATTAACTGGAACACAATTTGGTGTGAAGTGGTGTTTGTATCAGGTAATCCCGCGGGATCGCACGGGATTAACGGGATTATTCATCATCAGTTGCGGAGTGGTTCTTTTCATATATCCGCGGAAGAATAAATTAGAGGACTTCTTTGTTTGTGCCTTTTATGTGTAGCTACTAGTGGTCGAAATTAGACCATAAACAATTTAAATTATAAGTTTGAACATTAAGGTTCTATTGACATAGACTATAGGTACTTCTATAATCACAGATTTCGCCAAGGCTACACTGTTAATTTGCCAATTTTCTTTCCAAACCAAAAACAAATCTTTTTTTTTATATAAAAATAAAGATTTGTTTTCAATTACAATAAAAACCATGTGTTAAGATGCTGTCCATCGAACTTGACACACATATTTCGATCAGTGTGTCAAATACATGGCAGTGTCTGTAATTTTATTTATAGATTTAAGTAATGTATTTTTTATGAGTAATTTAAAAAAAATATTATCTTTAGCACTCCTTCTCTATATGAACTAGAAGTGTAAGAATTAACATACTCCTCCGTCAGCGCATTTTTTTTTAATAGAACAAATGTCTTCTAGAAGTTATAATAAATAATAATATCCTCACGCCTTCCCACAAGGGTCCCCGAAGGGGTAGGCAGAGGCGTATAGGTAATACCCACACACCCACTTCTAGAAGTTAGGTGTTGTGAATATTTATTTATTCATTAAAACTTCCTGCAAAACATTTTGCTAAGGCGGACTTAATGCCGAAGGCATTCTCTACCAGTTAACCTTTGGGTGATGCAGAGATAGGCATGGCAGGCTATAAAAGAAATAAATAGTTGGAATATCTTAATATATATAAACTACTTGTCACGTTGTTTGTCCGCGCTGGGCTCCATACAACTTAACCGATTTCAATCAAATTTGCACACCGCGTGCAGTTTGATCCAACTTAAAAGATAGGATAGCTTACATCACAATTGGACCCGATAGGTGGCGCTGCGATCGTGTTTCAGGAAGTTTTACTTTCCCCCGGGCGAAGCTGGGCGGGACTAGTATACCTATAGATTCAAACTTGTTGCAGGCTTCTAAAACCACTCGGCCACCACGGCTTTAACAAAATGTACTTCGAATCCAAACTATTTTCGCAATCATTCAACCGTGAAATCATACATACATTATTGTTCATACACAGTTGTAGCGGCCATTGCTGAAGCAAGCGTTGTGCAATACTTTATACTTTATGGTCTTTTTATGCGTTTTGTTATTTACTAAGATAACAACGCGAATTGATAATATGCTTTCTAGCCGTGATTGCAGGTTCGAAACCAGTGCCTGAGTTTATTAGCTCGTACCACTGATTGTAGAGAGAACTGGCGCTCTATACTCTCTGCCTACCCCGTTAGGGACTCGGCGTGATGATATGACGGCCGTCTGGTCTAGTGGTTAGAGCTCCTGACTGCGAAACTTGAGGTCGCGGGTTCGAGTCCCGCTGAGGGCAGGTATTTGTGTGATGAACACGAGTATTTGTACCTTAGTCTTGGATGTCCTATGTATTTATGTATATATGGTGGTAACTTTGGTAACTTTAGTCTATATTAAATATGTGACGTTCAATAAGTGTTCCCTGTGTCCCTTACGTTGAATAAATATAAAAATAAAATATATGATTTTGACTTTGATTTTAAGTAAATATATCGTTGTCTAGTTACCATAACACAAGCTTTGCTTACTTTGGGACTCGGTCAATATGTGTGGAATTGTCCCAGGTATCTTTTTTTTATTATTTATGTATGTATGTCTGTACCTCTGATCTTACGTAGGCATATTGATAGCTCACCTCGAATTTTTCAGATTACGATTGTTAAGAATAGTAAAGACTAACTGTTATACACTTGATACAAGATGTTAAATTCAATAAATACACAGGGTTTCTCAGTAAATAGACCAGTTGTCTTCTATAAGTTGTCGCGTGTTGTCAATATATCCTCATGACGATGCAATAAAACATATAGCTCCGAAGATAACACAATGACGACATTATTGAAGGGAGTCATACTCATAAAGGTCAGGTCAAGAGTACCCTAAACCGAAGAGCATGTATGAAGAGAATAATGAAAGTGGACGAAGCTAAAGAAGTATGTAAGGATCGTAGCAAGTGGAAAGTGGTCTCTGCCTACCCCTACGGGAAAGAGGCGTGATTATATGTATGTATGTATGTATGTGACACTCACATAGAAACATAGGATTTGTTTTGTTTTTGTATAAATAGAAATATAATATAAAATATCCTCACGCCTTCCCATAAGAGTGCCGAAGGGGTAGGCAGAGGTGTTTTTGTAATGAAGAATATATTCCATCCTTCAAACAGATCGTTTGCCTAAAGCTAATCACTAAATCTAAGCCAAATGTTAACTATCTGTGTTTCAAATTAATATTTTTTTAAAAAAGCCTGTTTATTTCTACGGGCTAATATCACGTATAAATCAGTAGGAACCCCGACTAATTGAACCAGTGCAGTGGTCGCCACTGTACCCCAGCGACATACAATAATACCTGAAATTAGCAAATTCTCTAAATATCTCACAAAGAGCTTCGAATCTGTATAATTTACGGGATCGTTAATCACTGTACATTGGGGGCGAGCGGGGACAATGCATACCTTGGCCCTTATGGTGTATAGACAAATGGTCGCGCCACAGTACACTCGGACAGTCAGTACTTAATACGACTTACTGAAACCGGAAACGGAAGTCGGCAATGTGGAAGTGTGTGCAAGAGGTAGAGGAAGGCCACGTTCCAACTACCTGGATCAAATAGATCGGACTCTCAAGGACGGGAACGTCAAGAGTACTCGAAACAAAGGCATGTATGGAGAGATTGATGAATGTGGACGAAGCGAAGTTTGCCTAAAGAGAACGCTCGCTCTACTCTCTCTTCTTACCCCGTGAAGTGTAAAACGCCCACTTCTCGCTCGAGATATATTTTAAGTGCTAACGTAACAGATGGCGAGTCCATCGCCGTTGCTCAAGCACGACTATACATACGCCTTTGAATGTCCTCTCAGATGTATGCAGGTTTCCTCTCGGTGTTTTCCTTCACCGTAAAGCTCGTGGTGTGCCTAATCACTGTACTTAAGTTCATAAAGTTCATAATTACAGTCACAGTAAATTAATCAGACAGTCGGGATTTGAACTTGCAACCTTTGTGTTGCAGGCAACTACTCCAACCATCGACATAGATCTATAAAAAAAAATTTCAAAATATTCGATATTTGAATTTAACAGGCTCGAGTTCTGCAACTATACGTGTACTGTGGCTGTACAGTACATAAATTGTCCAGTACTCCAAATAATGGCTTTCTGTTCTGTTGTAGGCGGCAATTACTTGGTTTTGTTC
This sequence comes from Drepana arcuata, assembly GCA_016069955.1. Lineage (NCBI taxonomy): Eukaryota > Metazoa > Arthropoda > Insecta > Lepidoptera > Drepanidae > Drepana > Drepana arcuata. Next base: position 63,644 of record JACCPG010000525.1, read on the forward strand.
GCTTTCAGGGTTCAGACGGTGCCTTGAAATGATGAATTGTCGACCGATGCAACCTGGCCACAGGGGCTGGCGAGACGCGCCCCTACATTATATGGGCCAGGAGACGAGATCACATGGTCATTCTTTACAGTTAAAGATATAATTTAATACTATAACTAGCAACTACTCGAACCACTCGGCCACCACGGCTTTTTACCACCATAATATTACATAGTAGGTTTAATTTAGTATTTAATACAGCTGGTGTGTGTATTCTAGGAAACAATTAGTTTAAGTAAACTCTACCGTTATATAATACGCCATTGAGCCCCTAAACGTTAACGCCGTGACGTCATGGCTGCAGCGCTGCAGCGCTCGCTTGCAGCGCTGCAGCGCCATATTTCAATACTGTGGCTGTCAAACTTTGGTAATAACGGGCTAAGTTATATAAAGCTCGTACTAATATTATAAATGCTTAGTCAGGGTGTTTGTCACTCAGTCACGATGGAACAGAAATATATTCATGTAATAAAAATGTTACGGATCGCTGTCTGTACATTGAAGATATATCTACCTGGATCAAATAGATCGGACTCTCAAGGACGGGAACGTTACGAGTACTCGAAACCGACGAGCATGTATGAAGAGACTGATGAATGTGGACGAAGCGAAAGAGGTATGTAAGTCTAGAGAGAGCTGGCGCTCTATACTCTCTGCCTACCTCGTTAGGCACTCGGCGTGACGATGTGTATTAGTAAGTCAATTTCTTTAAGCGGACAAAGACCCAGATCTGTAACTATACAGTTCCTGGAGCAAACTTTGAGCATCAGCGCACTCGCTGTTCTGTGATATTAAATTCCATTGCATTACATTATCAAACATTATTATGTTTATATGGCATGTGGACTAAACAGGGGTTACGAGTTACTAACAACACAAAGATTGCGAGTTCGAATCCGGACTGTATCAATGAGTTTTTCTGAACTACCACAAGCCGAGAAGAAATTTGCGTTCCACAAGCTTGAAACGAAATTTACCGGGAAGTCTAATATAAGCATAACTTATTTTGTTCCATAGTCATTAAGCATATTTTACTGCATATCATTGGATTTAATACTGTTTGGTGGTTAGAGTAGTTGCCTGCGGCACAAAGATCGCAAGTTCCAATCCTGACAGTACCAATGAGTTTTTCTGAACTTAAATACAGTGATTAGTCACACCGCGAGCTTTACGGTGAAGGGAAACATCGAGAGGAAACCTACATACGTCTGAGAAGACATTCAAAGGCGTATGAATAGTCGTGCTTGAGTAACGGAGATGGACTCGCCATCTGTCACGTTGGCACCTAAATATGTATATCTCCGGCAAAAAGTAGGTGTGAAGGTACTAACACATCTTTGCCTGGAACCCTTGTGGGGAGGCGTGAAGATTAAACCGAGCGTTCATGAGTCAAGGGTCACCATTCTATGTTTATACGAGTATTTTCAGAAGTTCCTTCGAAAGTAGTACTGAAGATGATGTTTCTCTATTAGTAGGTGTGTGAGAGTTTTTAAAACTTAATGGTCATTATACGAACGGATCTTTAGGTATATGAACGGGTCGTTAGCGGCTCCTTTTGTGAAATTATTCTACCTGTAACCATTGATGTAAAAAAGAATAGATACGTCTTACTGCGCTCGGCTTGGCTAACTCAAAACAAGCTAATTCACTTGAGTCAACTTAGTCGCAGCTTGACTGGCAACGTCGTAGCACTTACTCAGCATTTAGGAAAAATGCCTTCTTAGGTGCTTAGAAACTGCAGAACATATACTGGACGACTGTAAAAAAACAAGAAGGATGTGTCTTTTCATTTGTAAGTAATGTAAATTTGTTTTATCTATCAAAAATACGAAAATTTAACATTAAATTTTAATCTGAATTAACTCCTGCGACGATGCCACTGCGCCACTCGCGCGAACGAGACAAGTAGCGCGTTACGTTTAAGAGCGAAAGAGAGAACGTTTAAAGCTCGACATATTGGCACGTGGCTGTGCTGTTATCCCTTTCTAACAACTAGGATTCATATACTTCGTGTTCTTTTAATCTCATCAGTGTGCATAATGCCGTTGTGTGAGTTGTGTATTGTAGCTACATGCAGGTATAGCATAAAATTTGCCATGTGTATACTTCATATTCAAAGAGTATAACGTCTTTATAGATAAAACCTCATTGCCTGTAACCAATCTGTAAATGTGGCTTGATTGAATTTGAATGCCTATTGTTGGACAGTTAACGCGATAATGTGTGAACGGTAAATTACACGAACGGGATATTACACGAACGGGATATTACACGAACGGGATATTACACGAACGGGATGCTACTGTCAGCTATCAGTCGTGATTATGAGAAGATTAACATATAAATAAATACACCAAAACTTTCTTCCTCTTCCTTACAAGAAATAACTCTGTCGATTCGAACAGGAGATCCGCTAAGCCTTCCTCTCTTCAAAGCCAGTGGGTGCAGCATCCGTCCCCTAATTGATCAATTAGTCTGCGGCCAATCGAGAGACAATAAATCATACGCACGCGTCGTGACCACGTGTGATGGCCGGCATATGATGGATGGCACTTTTTAAATTCCAATCAATTTATGTATATATGTACATCTATCATGCCATCCCCACAACAAGGGTCCTCGAAAGGGTAGGCAAAGGTACTTTCTTACCCTATACACCTACTTTCCGCCGAAGATGCCAGGTGCCAACGTGTCAGATGGCGAGTCCATACATACGCCTTTGAATGTCTTCTCAGACGTATGCAGGTTTCTTCACGATGTTTGCCTTCACCGTAAAGCTACTTACATATTATCAAGCCGAGTCCCTAACGCGGTAGGCAGAGAGTATAGAGCGCCAGTTCTCTCTAGACTTACATAGCTCTTTCGCTTCGTCCACATTCATCAGTCTCTTCATACATGCTCGCCGGTGTCGAGAACTCAAGTTATCACTCTATTTCGGTAAAAATACTCATTGGTACAGTCGATATTCGAACTAGTGCTCAACTACTCCAACCAGCATCTCTTCCTCACTCACAGAATAAGCAGAGTAAATTATCAAGTTCCGTTAGGATGGTGCACTTCACACGACATTGGACCTTATTGCATCCATACATCACACTACATGTAGTACCAAGTAGTGTGCAGGCCTGTAAAGTTATTTACGGCTAAGTTTCCGCTGGCTACATTCCAAGCCGTAACTTAGGCATGAATTTGCCATATTTAAGAATTTCAATTTAGGTGCACTATCCAAGTCGACGCGGGAAAGTTGGTTTTTTCATAATAAATACATGTCATGGATACCAGTCTTTAAATTAAATATTTATCTGTCCTTCTTACTAATATTATAAAATGTGAATGTAAGTTTGTTTGTTACGCTTTCACGTAAAAACTACTTAACCGATCATCATGAAACTTTGTACACATATTCTTGGAAGTATTAGAAGTAACATAGGATACTTCTTATTGAAAAAAAAAAATTACGCAGGAAAAAAAAAGCCGTTTTACTGAAAATTTAAATGGTGATGGCTTGTACCCAGGATTAAGACTTAGGCTTCATTTGAATACCGAAAGATTCAAAGCCATTATAAAGGCAAAAATATGTATGTTGCTCTTCCCACGCGGGCGAAACCGCGGGCAAAAACTAGTACTTAATATTATAAAGAGGAAATATTTGTTTGTAACGAATAACGAAAGGTCAGTAGCACAACGGTACTATTGTACTGCTATAGTAAAGTAACTATGTATTTGAGGTACTGCAATGAGCATTTGACTACGGCACCATTTGACAGCCCGACGGGACAAGGGGACATTATGTTAGGCTTAATATTGACGCATGTGTCAGTAAAGTTTCAGACTAACTTTCATGCTCTTCAAATCAAAATACATTTTAGAGCCGTGGTGGCCGAGTGATTCGAGCAGTTGCCTGCGACGCAAAGGTCGCAAGTTCGAATCCCGACTGTACCAATGAGTTTTTCTGAACTTAAGTACAGTGATTAGTCACACCACGAGCTTTACGGTGAAGGAAAACATCGAGAGGAAACCTGCATACGTCTGAGAAGACATTCAAATTCGTATGTATAGTCGTGCTTGAGTAACGGCGATGGACTCGCCATCTGTCACGTTGGCACCTAAAATGTATCTCTGGCGGAAAGTGGGTGTGTGGGTACTACCTATACACCTCTGCCTATCACTTCGGGGACCCTTATGGGAAGAGAGGAGGATATAGAGGATAATATAATTTTTTTTTTCCTCGGCTGAAACCGCGGCACAGTGCAATGTGTGTTGGCAGTATGCTATCGGCGACACACATCTCGCCCGCCTCGACGTCCATGGGCCCAAAATACAGGAATATCATTAATTATTCTGTAAATTCAAACGCTGTTTCTAGATACGATTTAATTCATCTGAAACTATTTCGTATCTTTCCCACATAATATATGAGACAACTAGTTTATGTGAGTACTAGTCTAAGCACCCGGCTTCGCTTGGGTGAAGCAATAACAAAGGTCCGTGTAACATGATCTTAGCCCTACAGCCACACAACACGATAATGTCATTGAAAATGGTGCAGTTGCTTAGATAGCAACATACACACATACATATTATTATATATATCTACATATTTATATATATATGAGGAGATCCCATTTGTGAACTCACTCATCACGAAATCTTAGGAACTATAAGGCCGATTGACTTGAAATTTAATAGGTCCTTACGCGGTGTAGAGGTCAGCTAAGAATTTTATGAAGTTCAACTTTATTTTACTCATTCACCCGGGCGAAGCTGGGCGGGACAGCTAGTCTTTATATATATTTCTTCTGTGACACTGAACTCCTCCTAAGCGGCAGGACCGATTTTAATAAAAACATCTGTGTGTCTTACGATGGCTTCGAGAATGGTTTAGTAAAACTCGTCGTAAGTTACTCAAATAAGCCTTTGAATGTCTTCTCAGACGTATGCAGGTTTCCTCTCGATGTTTTCCTTCACCGTAAAGCTCGTGGTGTGCCTCACTGTAATTAAATGTAGAAAAACTCCTCAATCCAGTCGGGATTGGAACTCGCGCCGTTTGCGTGGCAGGCGGGCGCTGTGACCTCTCGGCCACGCCGCCTCCTCTCGTCCTGACGTATAAGTGGTATGGTATCGCAGTGCAGGCGCAACACAGGTTTCCTCTCGATGTTTCCCTTCACCGTAAAGCTCGTGGTGTGCCTCACTGTAATTAAATGTAGAAAAGCTCCTCAATCCAGTCGGGATTGGAACTCGCGCCGTTTGCGTGGCAGGCGGGTGCTGTGACCTCTCGGCCACGCCGCCTCCTCTCGTCCTGACGTATAAGTGGTATGGTATCGCAGTGCAGGCGCAACACAGGTTTCCTCTCGATGTTTTCCTTCACCGTAAAGCACGTGGTGTGACTAAACACTGTACTTAAGTTCAGAAAAGCTCATTGGTACAGTTGACTTGCAAATTTTGTGTTACAGTGTGGGTACTACCTATACACCTCTGCCTACCCCTTGGGGACCTTTGGAATATTTTATTATGAATATCTTCAACTAATATTTTAGTCTCTCATATCATATTCATATCGTGTGACAGTAAGTTGTTGTCACCCAGCGACCCAATTTATCTAATAATATTTAAAACATGAATGTTTATGCGACCGTATTCCGTGGAGATGCGTACCAATTAATGCGCACGCGTAAATCAAATAATGTATTTATAGACCGCGGCCAGGGTTGTCCCGAGCCATAACTACTAAACACCAACCATATATCTTGGCAGAACTAACTGTGCAGCGCGGGTTTACGCGCCCTCTCGGGGGATAACATATATACATATTGTAGCTGCACGTGTGATTTGACAATGTCAAATCCATATTCCGGAATTATTATATAACAGCCGTGGTGGCCGAGTGGTACGAGCAGTTGTCTGCGACGCAAAGGTCGCAAGTTCGAATCCCGACTGTACCAATGAGTTTTTCTGAACTTAAGTACAGTGATTAGTCACACCACGAGCTTTACGGTGAAGGAAAACATCGAGAGGAAACCTGCATACGTCTGAGAAGACATTCAAAGGCGTATGTATAGTCGCGCTTGAGTAACGGCGATGGACTCGCCATCTGTCACGTTGGCACCTAATATACCTCTGGCGGAAAGTGGGTGTGTGGTTATTACCTATACACCTCTGCCTACCCCTTCGGGGGCCCTTGTGGGAAGGCGTAAGGATATATTATATTTTATTATATTTTTTATATTTCGGAAGCTGCTAAGTGTAGGCACAAAATGTATATATATTGGGGAGTTTCTGAATAAAGATTATGCAGTTACCAGTCTACAAATACAAGTGTTTCTATTCACGCCTCTCAAGTTTGGAACAACACGCTGCCACACATATAGCAGCACATTGTCCCAACAATATCATCACGCCGAGTGCCCAATGGGTTAGGCATAGAGTATAGAGCGCCAGTTCTCTCTAGACTTACATACCTCTTTCGCTTCGACCACATTCATCAGTCTCTTCATACATGCTCGTCGGTTTCGAGTACTCTTAACGTTCCCGTCCTTGAGAGTCCGATCTATTTGATCCAGGTAGTTGGAACGTGGCCTTCCTCTGCCTCTTCTTGCACACACTTTTGCTTTGTATATCTGTTTCGTCAATCTTTCTTCTTTATAATATTAACATTAGTAGGAATGTGTTCCATGCCAGCCCTATTGTGCCAGCTCTCCCAGTAACATGGACCGATGTATCTAGCAAATGATTATAGGCTCTGGGCACCACTAACTCTCCAATCTGGAACATCGTGGGTCTAAGCCCAGAGCAGACGAAGACCAATTCCATAATATGGCAATTGCGAAGAATTTATATGTAGAAATCTTTCTCTAACCCTACGCAAGAGAACAAATGTTAAAAAAGCAAAAGCAAAAGTTTCTTCTGACAGGGATTTCCTTGTAAACGGTGGTAACTGTAGCTTTATTTACCTATATATATATATATATATATTTTTTTTTTTTTTGTCTGTATATCCTTTATGGAATCGTAAACGGCTGCACCGAGCTGGCTGTCTGTTCGCTTAGATCTTTCAAACTATTCAAGGGAATAATTTAAATGCAGTTTCCAGCAATAGATAGAGTGATTCAAGATGAAGGTTTATATCTTACTAATATTATAAATGTGAAAGTATGTAAGTTTGGATGTTTGCGGTTCTTTCACGGCCAAACGGCTGAACTGATTTGGCTGAAAGTTTAGATAGTGATAGCTTATAGGTACCTAGGAATAGGACATAGGCTACTTTCTTTTTGTCCTGAAAAATTCAAAGTTCTTTAATTATAATGTTTGATGCTCTTTCACGGCATAGCGGCTGAACTGATTCTAGCAGGAAAATTTTCAAAGCTACTTTTTCGAACTCCACGCGAGCGAAGCCGCAGGCATAAGCTAGTGTATAATACATACAATATTATATTCCAGAAAAGAGGATATCAAGAATTTGTAATGTGATGTCGTACCAACATATTTTGTCCGCTTAAATCCCAAACGCTGGCTCAACCTTACGAGATAGATCAAATTAATGTACCTCGGAATTGTATATCTTACAAAGATTGATAAAAAAGTCCGCGATGGTATATATCTCTTAAGGATAACCCACTGGCGTGAATGAGGGCGTGATTGTAAAGATGAAGAAAGGCATATTACGTTGGTTTGGACACATAGAAAGGATGAGTGAAGAAAGATTGACGAAACAGATATATAAAGCAAGTGTGTGCAAGAAGAGGCAGAGGAAGGCCACGTTCCAACTACCTGGATCAAATAGATCGGACTCTGAAGGACGGGAACGTTAAGAGTACTCGAAACCGACGAGCATGTATGAAGAGACTGATGAATGTGGACGAAGCGAAAGAGGTATGTAAGTGTAGAGAGAACTGGCGCTCTATACTCTCTGCCTACCCCGTTAGGGAATCGGCGTGATGATATATATTGATAGATGATATATAATTTATCTGTAAAGGATAACCCACAGTAACCATTTCTAATATAGTATATCCTCACGCCTTCCCACAAGGGTCCCCGAAGGGGTAGGCAGAGGTGTATAGGTAATACCCACACACCCACTTTCCGCCAGAGGTATATTAGGTGCCAACGTGACAGATGGCGAGTCCATCGCCGTTACTCAAGCACGACTATACATACGCCTTTGAATTTCTTCTCTAGAAACTAGCATCGATATATATATAGCATCAAATTATATATATAATATTATATTATTATATATATAATAATATTATATATATATATAATATTATATTATTATATATATAATAATATTATATATATATATAATATTATATTATTATATATATAATTTTATTTCGATGCTAGTTTTTTCCGGAGCGAAACATATCCTGTGTTAATGACGTCATTGGGAGACGTCACGTGTATGTGACGACCGTATGGCCTGGTGCATCTGCGAAAGTCAACAACGAGAACCACTCAGTGGGTACTTACTACCTTTGCCTACCCCTTTGTGGGCCCTTGTGCGAAGACGTGAGCATATTAATATTGTTGCGAAAGTGACGTCAAGGTTTTAAATCTTGCTGATTCTATTGATTCCTGTGAAAATCTTCTGAAATATGTCCGTATAAATCTGCCTGAAGTTAGGGCAACACTTTAAAATGTCACGTGGCAGCCCTAGAGCCACTTGGCGAAGTAGTACTCAGAGCTATTGTCTCCGAAGTGTCTCGTGTTTTAAGATGCTGTTCAGATGACGACTTGATATCTATGATGGAGGGGAGAGCATTGCTTTGTGGTTTTCAGGACGTCAAAAAAACACTCCTTTATATAGGACTAAGGTAAGGCTGACAGTCATGCGGTCCGCCAACCAACCGCCGTTAAGGATTACTACTAAAAGATCCAAAATGTATCCTTATTATGTTTATTTTTTAGCTATTCGACCAAAGGACTAGTATCCATGTCATGAATAAATAATAACTAACAAAAAGAAAACGATTTAGCTGGCGTTAGTAAAAAAATACGAAAATGTTGAACCGCAAACTTGCCCTGAATTTCATATTTGCGGATTGGTCTAGAATTTTCAATGTTACGTCATTATTATTTTATATACAGCCATGAAACGTCAATATCACAGATCAATGATCCGGCTATTTTTAAATGACGTCTTCTGTCTCTATTGCACACAACTTGCACTATAGGAGTGAGGGAGACAGATGGAAAATTATATTCCACAGATCGAGCCGTGAGAAGGATAGCAGCACGTTTGAAGTTGGAACAGCATGGGCATAGAATACATATTTTAAATGTAGATGAGAGTATTGTGGATACTTCTTTATGGTGGTTTCCTTCATAACGCTATTGTAACTAAAGAGTTTCGTACAAATGTCTTCATTCTCGTGTAAGTTTTTCTATTTAATGTTCGCCCCGTGTATTCAGTAAGCCTACATGAATAAATTGCATTGACTGAGTTCAGAATACGGGACCATTACTCCTCGGAATGTATACCTTCTACCTACTAATATTATAAATACGAAAGTTTGTGTGGATGTTTGCTTCTAGTTCGCGGAAAACGTACTGAACGAAATTGGATGAAATTCGTCACAGTGATAGATTATTAGCTAAGTAAAATAATTTATTAAAAATACAGAGATAGTTATATAATATAATATATCCTCACGCCTTCCCACAAGGGTCCCCGAAGGGGTAGGCAGAGGTGTATAGGTAATACCCACACACCCACTTTCCGCCAGAGGTATATTAGGTGCCAACGTGACAGATGGCGAGTCCATCGCCGTTACTCAAGCACGACTATACATACGCCTTTGAATTTCTTCTCAGACGTATGCAGGTTTCCTCTCGATGTTTTCCTTCACCGTAAAGCTCGTGGTGCGACTAATCACTGTACTTAAGTTCAGAAAAAACTCATTGGTACAGTCGGGATTCGAACTTGCAACCTTTGCGTCGCAGGCAACTGCTCGAACCACTCGGCCACCACGGCTACAGAGATAGTTATACATTAAAAATAAAATTAAACGCGCCTGAAACCGCGACCACCTCTACATACCGAAAAATTCAGCGAAGCAAGAAGAGCAAAGGCAAGTACAATTAAGGGTCGCTTCTGCATTCACCTAGTCTCGCGGGCGGCGCTTGGTATGATTGAACGGTACATGACGGTACATCCTTAAAAGTATTAGTCGTTTGTGTTATGCCAATTTATTTACGTTCGCGGCGGCCGTGTTGTGGCCGCCATGTTTATTGTTTCACACAAGACTGACGCAAGGGATGCGCGATACAAAGGCGCATGCGCAACGGCCGCCGGTAGCTGTCATCCTTACGTCACGCGAATTCGGTACCTAGCCATGACAGCTTTTTTCTTAAAAACGGTGGTAACTGTGATAACTAGTTGCTATATACGTATATACAAATTCCACGCTGCTTCGCCTGCGTGGAATTTGTATATACGTACAGATTACTGCTTCGGTAAATTTTACACCACTAGAGGTGGGAAACGGTTACTGTAGCCTATTTACGCTCACTATACCGAAGTATCACTTGCGCGTTGCCACTCTGTGTTCGGAGAGTTATACTGTGTTGCCGGCATAATGGGACTAAACCCTCTGCTGCCAACACAATATAACAATCCCCCCTCCCCAAGGAGCTCATTATTGTAAACCTTATTCACCGTAGGAACACAACACAAACAATAGTGTTATTTGTCTACGGCCTTCTATAAGGTGGAGGTCCTGCCCCAGGCGGGCAGATACAAATTCGAACGGGAAACCCTTTATGCACTACCTCTCTTAATACAGAGATTATCAGTATACAGTATACAGACAGAGATATACAAAGCGAAAGTGTGTGCAAGAAGAGGCAGAGGAAGGCCACGTTCCAACTACCTGGATCAAATAGATCGGACTCTGAAGGACGGGAACGTCAAGAGTACTCGAAACCGACGAGCATGTATGAAGAGACTGATGAATGTGGACGAAGCGAGATCTGTAGGCCTAGAGAGGACTGGGAGAGGTGAGAGGACTCTGCCGCGTGATGTTGCGATTTTATCGATAATATCTCATTTACAAAACCTTTGAAGATTTTCCCGTCCGTTTCCTTTCATACCTAGTCTTATTGTAAGACTTCAAATATACCTGAAACAAAGAGAATACTTATTAACTTAGATCCAATAGGAGACGGAGTGCTAACGGGAGACCTTCATATCAAAAACTAGTCGTAAATATATATAAATTACGTGTCACGTTGTTTGTCCGCGATGGACTCCTAAACTACTAAACCGATTTCAATCAAATTTGCACACCGTGTGCAGTTTGATCTAACTTGAAAGATAGGATAGCTTACATCACAATTGGACCCGATAGGTGGCGCTACGATCGCGTTTCAGGAAATTTAACTTTTTCACCTGGGCGAAGCTGAGCGGGACAGCTAGTGACATTATAAATGCGTAAGTTTGTGTGTATGTTAGTTCCTAGTTCACGGAAAAAGTACTCAACGGAATTGGATGAAATTTGTAACAGAGATAGGTTATCAGCTGGATTAATACGTAGGATATTATTACATAAGAATAATATATATCCTCACGCGTTCCCACTAGGGTCCCCAAAGGGGAAGGCAGAGATGTATAGGTAATACCCACACACCCACTTTCCGCCAGAGGTATATTTTAGGTGCCAACGTGACAGATGGCAAGTCCATCGCGGTTACTCAAGCACGACTATACATACGCCTTTGAATGTCTTCTCAGACGTATGTAGGTTTCCTCTCAATGTTTTCCTTCACCGTAAAGCTCGTGGTGTGACTAATCACTGTACTTAAGTTCAGAAAAACTCATTGGTACAGTCGGGATTGGAACTTGCGATCTTTGTGTAGCTGGCAACTACTCGAACCACTCGGCCACCACGGCTCTTTATAATATTAGTATAGAAGAATATCTACGCTGAAATGATATTTTACACTCTTCTAGTATAATAGAAAAATAAACCTTACGTGAAAAGAAACTGCAAATATTTCTCATAATAGCTATCAATTTCAGGCCAAATTTCCGTAGTAGGAAGCGATAGCGTCACATCCGGCGCGGCCGGAAGTAGTGTATTTTTGACTCAAGCGCCATCTAGTGGAGCAGCGCGACGACTTGCATCCGGTACTTTTGCTTCAAGATTGTTCGATAGATAAAGTTAAAACGTATTTTTATTTATAGAGTGCACGGTACAAAGTTTATAAGTATTCATCTTCGATGATAAACAAACACTTTTCACATTTACTTTACACATTTCACCATATTTTCAAAGAGGTCTCGCGCCTTCTAGTCGAGACCTCTCGTGACAGGCTGGAACATATCTCGCTCAGAGAATCAGCATTGCTATCCAGCGTGGCAATGCTGCTAGTCTTCTAGGCACGTTGCCTCGGGACACCGATTTGGGACAAATATTTCATCTGTAAGTAGTTAGTTGCAACTGTTCTTTGTAAGTATTATTAATTGTTGTTATTGCACATGTATTTATATTAATTACCCATAAAAAAAGAACTCGCAAAACCATGTCTCCATGTGAGTATGACTCCCTTTAATAATGTCGTCATTGTGTCATCTCTGGAGCTATATGTTTTATTGCATCGTCATGAGGATATATTGACAACACGCGACTACTTATAGAAGACAACTGTTTTACTATCTGAGACGAGTATTTAATTGCATGTAAGATGGCGAGAACGTAGCAGTTTCTTCAACACGACTATAACTTTATCATACATACCTTTTTGAAATTGATAGGACACTCAAGGAAACGTCAAGAGTACCCGTTACCGACGAGAAGATGTGCAGAGACTGATGAATTTGGACGAAGCGAAAGAGGTATGTAAGTCTAGAGAGAACTGGCGCTCTATACTCTCTGCCTACCCCGTTAGGGACACGACGTGATGATATGTATGTATGTATGTACCTGTTTGAATATATTTATGAAAATCACTGTACCTATTTAGTTTAAGTAAATGTTTTTGATGCAGAACATCGGGATATGATTTCGCTATATTTGCATTGCAGGCTAACCACTCGGCCACCACGACAACATGGCGTTTTTAAACAAAAACTGTGGTACAATGTTCGATAAGGCATTGTGTTCTAGCCGGACGTCAGAACTACACAGCTCTACCTTCAATAAAAGGTTTCAATATAAGCCTCAGGTCATGTTCATAAGAGGACGCGACCGCGTTTTTCTAACAGGTATTGAAATTTACTTGAATATTTTTGAAACTAGCCGTACCCCGTTGGGTAACCCTTGCAGGGGTAGTTCTTTTTCTGTATTATTATCATTATCATTATCCAAACTAATAGATAATCTGTATATAAAACAAATACCTCTGCGCCTGTGCAATTAATTTTGCAGGAAGTTTTTACACAAAAAAAAACTCTGTGCCAATTATGTTCAGTAGTTTTGACGTAATTGACTAACAAACATCCTCATAGACATTGAAATTTGTAAAAAAGGACGAAAAATCTAAATCAATTTTTTTTTTACAAGAGTACTCGAAACCAGCGAGCATGTATGAAGAGATGAATGTAGACGAAGCGAAAGAGGTTTGCAAGTCTAGAGAGAACTGGCGCTCTATACTCTCTGCCTACCCCGTTAGGGATTCGGCGTGATGATATGTATGTATGTAATTATTTTACGGCTAGTTATAAGCCCATATCTATACTAATATTATAAAGCTGAAGAGTTTGTTTGTTTGTTTGTTTGAACGCGCTAATTTCAGGAACTACTGGTAGGAATTAAAAAAAAAAATTATGTTGGATAGTCCATTTCTCTAGGAAGGCTTTAGGCTATATAACATCACGCTACGACTAATAGGAGCGAAGAATAAATGAAAAATGTTGCCAGAACGGGAAAAAATATTCCTTTTTGAGAGCTTCCGTTGCGTACGCTGGGTAAACGGTTTAAGTTACGAAAATATTATGTATGAGGGAATTGTTCTTCTTATAAGTTCTAAAAAAAAGTCCTCGACAGCATATGTCTATCTTTTAAGATTGACTCACTATAACCTTTTTTATGGCAATCAAGTCCACGATGGGCTCCTGAACTACTTAACCGATTTCAATCAAATTTGCACACCGTGTACAGTTTGATCCAACTTAAAAGATAGGATTAGCTTACATCACAATTGGACCCGATAGGTGGCGCTGCGGTCGTGTTTCAGGAAATTGTACTTTTACACCCGGGCGAAGCTAGGCGGGGCAGCTAGTTTATTAAAGAAAATATAGTCTATATCACTCAGGATGAATTTAGCTTTCTAAAATCATAATCTGTTGTAATATTAAGTAAGTAGTAAGGTGTAAAATCGGTCCAGTACTTTTTGAGCCAATTCCTTACCAACATACATATAAATCTTTCCTCTTTATAATATAAGTAAAGATATAGTTTCCCGCTCCCGCTCAGCTCCGCTCCTATGTCCCCACCCCAGGTCTTAGAGCAAGTTAGCTTTCTCGAGCCAGGTAGACTAGAGTAGACTAGAAACTAGGTTACACTGCCACATCGGGATGTGGCCTGATTTACAGACACAGGTAAAGTTGCTTTTTATTTTTTTTCTGTTGTGATCAAAATGGCGGCCGGTTTTATACATTTTAAGTACTCAATTCATGTATTAGTATTATTCTTAACGGTTGAATGGGTCGTAATGCAATTTGGCAAAAATAGTTTATATCCAGGCAATAATAAATAAATACCTTGGGACAATTCATACAAATTGATATAGCCCCAAATTACGTAAAACTTGTGTTATGGTAGACAACGATATATTTACTTATATAGATAGATATACACATAAATACATAGGACATCCAAGACTAAGGTACAAATACTCGTGTTCATCACACAAATATCTGGCCGCAGCGGGAATAGAACCCGCGACCTCAAGTTTCGCAGTCAGGAGCTCTAGCCACAAGACTAGACGGCCGTCTAAGGGAAGAATATAAGCTAGATCTTTTACATACACATACATATCATCAGACCGAGTCCCTCACGAGGTAGGCAGAGAGTTTGTATGGGCAGGCATTCCTCAAAATAATGGTCTGAATATTTATATATGTATGCTTTTGCATTTTTTTAAGCAGACGAAGAAACTGGCAGCGAAGCACTAATAATATAAATGATCGGTTTATTTATAAATTACTAAATTTGTTTTTAATGGATAAACTGAAAACTTACTCATAAAGTCAAGGGTTGGAATCGAAACCGCAATCAAACACGGAAACCAATATTTAGGTTCACTTAGCCAGTGATTTCAAATGATACAAAATACACATTTACCGGACGAAAAGAGGGCATTAAAATAATTTAAGCAGCAACACGCCAAATGACCACCCATTGATAGCCAAATTGATTTGGTCGAAGTAAAAATGTGTCCCCAATAGGGTATACATTGATTAATGTGTGGGGACCCCACAGTCGGGCCAATCTGCCGATTGCCGAGTCAGGCTCGGGGTCAATTAACTAGGATTACATACATTTAGGAGAACATACTGACAAAATTGCTAGCGAAATTATTCTTACAGAATTACAGGTGGTTTCTTAAACGACCCGTGCCCTAAAACCTTCTTGAAGAACTCCATGCTGCACTCTCCAGGGAAAACCTCAACGGAGAGCTCATTCCACAGCCTGAGCGTTCGCGGAAGGAAACTCCTTTGGAACCGCGCAGTGCGAGACCTTTGTGGTTCCAAGGTATGGGGATGGATTCCCCTCTTTCGCTTCGTCCACCTTCATCAGTCACTTCATACATGCTCTTAATAAAACATGTGAATGAGGGTGTGATTGTAAAGATGAAGAAAGTCATGTTACGTTGGTTTGGACACATAGAAAGGATGAGTGAAGAAAGATTGACGAAACAGATATACAAAGCAAAAGTGTGTGCAAGAAGAGGCAGAGGAAGGCCACGTTCCAACTACCTGGATCAAATAGATCGGACTCTAAAGGATGGGAACGTTAAGAGTACTCGAAACCGA
>JACCPG010000526.1:7006-48918 GCA_016069955.1 Drepana arcuata
GAACAGGAAACCCGTTATGCCCTACCTCTCTTAAATTATTATTCCCTATTCTATTACTACTATTACTACCCTATTCTAGAACTATTATATATGTTTATATGTAGAATTGATATCATGCTAAATTACGATTGGAACAATTTCTAGAGGGCTCCAGTCCCGGATAGAAGGCGAACACAAGTTCGCTGTGATCCGAGGTTCGGAGGTGAAGCAGATAGGGATAAGCGACATCGTCGTCGGAGACATATGCCAGGTCAAATATGGCGATTTGCTGCCAGCTGACGGTATATTGCTGCAGAGTAACGATTTAAAGGTAATAATAATATATCTGGTCTAGTGGTTAGAGCTCCTGACTGCGAAACTCGAGTGCAGATATTTGTATGATGAAAACGAGTATGTGTACCTTAGTCTTGGATGTCCTATGTATTTATGTATATATCTATCTATATAAGTAAATATATACTTGTCTAGTTACCATAACACAAGCTATGCTTAAATTGGGACTACCTCAGTTTGTGCGGAATTGTCCCAAGGTATTATTATTATCTTCACGCCTTCCCACAAGGGTCCCCGAAGGAGTAGGCTGAGGTGTGTAGAGTATTCATACACCTACTTTTCGCCGGACATATATTGTAAGAGCCAAAGTAACAGATAATATTGCCGTTTCTCTGTTCGGCTATACGTATAGTAACGTCGTTCTTCTCAAACTTATGCAGATTTTTTTTTAAACACGGTCTTTCAGTATAAGAACTTATACTGAAAGATTTGTATAAAGAGAGGTGTATCCATATGAGACTAGCATAAACCGGATCACCTGCAAATATGACATGACAGTTACATAACATTCGTGCGTAAATCGATATTATTATCGTACGCGTTATCAATTCGATTAATCGGCAGGTAGCATCCAATTTCTATATATTCGTAGCTTATCTGATTTGTATTGATAGACATTTTTGTACCTACGTACATACATGTATGGTTAGAAGAAAAGACATACATTATGCTTATGTATGAAGAGACTGATGAATGTGGACGAAGCGAAAGAGGTATGTTTGTCTAGAGAGAACTGGCGCGCTGTGCTCTAAGCCTACCCAGTTAGGGACTCGGCGTGATGATATGTATGTATGTATGTATTATGCCAATGGTAACCATTTTTTTTTAAATCATCTGAAATGCAACTAGCTGCCATCGCAGGTTCGATCCCTGGATGATTTTCTATACATTTTCATCGAAAAGGATTTACATTTTCATTCAAATACATATAGAAGAACGGACACCAACTGCAACACCGCTGCTGCCTTTATGGCAGGAGTTGTCTAGTTTACGTATAAGTGTGTACATATATAATTATAGAATAATTCAGTTATTGCACTGCACATCGCGTTTAATCTACCAAGAAGTCGTATCCACTAAATGGGTTTCCCTGCTATTATTCTGTCTGTACCTCCTCCAATATGACAGATAACAAGGTTTATTGGGTTATCTCTTGGTACTTTCATACTTGCTTTCCCGTCATATGCAATATATATATAAGTTAATACCTATTTAATTATAACGTACAGAACTGAGTACTTCTCAAAGCTTGCCTACAAAGGTCCTCGAAGGGGTAGGCAGGCAAGTCTTTAGTTAGTGTGTGGATTGTAACCCTCACACCCACTTTTCGCCAGGAAAATATTTTTACGTACTAGCGTGACAAATGGCGAGTCCATCGCCGTACCGACTGTACATTCGCCTTTGAATTTCTTCTTAAACGTATGGTATATAGGTTTTCCTCTCGATGTTTTCCTTCACCGTTAACCTCGTGGTGTAACTAATAATTGTACTCAAGTTCAGAAAAACCCAATGGTACAGTCGCGATTCGAACTTACAATCATTGTGTTGCAGGCAACTACACAAACCACTCGGTCACCAAGCCTATTTGCTTCAACTGGGTATAATAAATTTCAATCTAAATGAGTTCAAGTTTAAAAGGCATTGTCGTTATGATTATTACTGTGGCTATGACACTCTATACTACTATATACATAAACTATTATATACATATACACAACTATAGACGTGTTGGGATGGTTTGGCCATGTCGAGAGAATGAATGAAGAACGATTGACGAAGAAAGTGTATAAGGCGAGTGTGAATGAAAGTGTTGGAAGGGGTAGACCTAGGCGGACGTTTCTAGACCAAATTAGGGACGTCTTGAAAAAAGGTCAGGTCAAGAGTACCCTAAACCGAAGAGCGTGTATAAAAAGAATAATGAAAGTGGACGAAGCGAAAGAAGTATGCAAGGATCGTAGCAAGTGGAAAGAAGTGGTCTCTGCCTACCCCTACGGGAAAGAGGCGTGATTATATGTATGTATGTATGTATAGACGTGTTCCATAGAGATGAGCTTCTCCAAGGGTTGAAACTTTTATATAGGTGGACGTTTGTCATCAGGGAGCTCGAGAAATACGACGATATAGAAATAAGACGTAGATAGGGTTTCAGCGTATATTTATTATTTTAATTTTATATATAAAAAAAAGCAAAAGTGTGTACAGACAGAGGAAGGCCACGTTCCATTCTAACTACCTGGATCAAATCGATCGGACGCTCAAGAACAGGAACGTTAAGAGTACTCGAAACCGACGAGCATGTATGAAGAGACTGATGAATGTGGACGAAGCGAAAGAGGTATGTAAGTCTAGAGAGAACTGGCGGTCTATACTCTCTACCTACCCCGTTAGGGACTTGGCGTGATGATATGTATGTATGTATGTAATTTTATAAATGTTCTCCATACATTATTTACTTTAATTACGAGGGTAGAGTGGTTTGCAAGCGTACACAGAACAGGGTAAGCATTGAGCGTGATTAAAGCGCTTTCAAGTTTCGATGTGTACGCATCCTCATAGTATTGATAAGGATATTTCTGTCAAAGCCACCTCGGCCCATAAGATAGTGTTAATTGTACGATTTGCGTCACGACTCCAGATCGGCCAGATAAGGCCGGCACACACCAGGTGATAGCACTAAAGCAATTTGATAAGGACTTGACACAATGCGGTATTTTTATCTACCTCTGTACACAACTCTTTATAAGGGGTTTAAAAAAATGACGCAGATTCTTTTCAATGTGTGTTTGTTTATGATTGCATGATTATTTACTTTAGCGTTAAGCACACACTTGAGTGGTTCAATTTTATCTATAGATAGACTTAGTCCAAAACTTAGCAAAAAAAATTACCAGACAACACCTTACATAGTTATATAGATATATGAAAGACACATAAATAATTTTATGATAACAAATAGCCGCTCCCAACGGGAATCGAACCCGCGACCTCAAGATTTGTAAACAGCGCTAATTTTAGACAGCCGTCTAAGTGTACCTTGTACGTATATTTTAAGGTCCAAATAGCGAAAATCTAACAGTAATTCATGGTAATTAGGATTCGAAATACTGGAGAGATTTTGAAATTCTATACAGGATGCATACTCGGGAAGTATTTACTACGACCAAAGTTTAATAAGTGAAAACTATCGTAATTATTTTAAAATCAAAAATCAAATTCAACGTAAGGGACACAGGCAACACTTATTGAACGTCAAATACTTAATATAAACTAAAGTTACCACCGTTTTCAAGAAAAAAAACCTGCAAGGAGAAGAAACGGAAAACTCCGCGGTTTTCTTTTTTAATATTGGTTCCCTTTTATGAATTATATGATATATATACATATATATATCACGCCTTCCCACTAGGGTCCCGAAGGGGATAGCAAAGGTATGTAGGGAGTACTCACACACGCACACATAATATTGATTACAGTTAAAATCCTACTTCCTACAAATATATAAAATGTGTAAGTTACTGAGGAAGTTTGTCGCTCAGTAACACTAGTACGGCTGAACGGAATTTGGCACATAAAAAAATTTTTGACTACTTTAACACATACCAATGAGTTTTTCTGAACTTACGTAAAAGTCACCCCACGAGCTTTACGGTGAAGGAAAACATCGAGACGAAACCTGCATACGTCTGCAAAGCAAACCAAAAGCGTATCTATATAGTCATGCTTGAGTAACGGCGACGTACTCGCCATCTGTCACGTTGGCACCTAAAATATATCTCGGGCGGAAAGTGGATGTGTGGGTACTACCTATACACCTCTGTCTACCCTTTAGGGGTCCCTTATGGGAAGGCGTGAGGGTATATGGGATATGTTTTATTCCAGAAGAAACTACCAATTAAATCAACATTCGTGAGGTGGAACCGCAGGGCAAAGCAAGTGCTTAAATTTGTTTATGTATGTTTTAGGTCGACGAATCATCGCTAACGGGCGAGTCTGACCATGTAAAAAAGGGTGAAGGGTTTGATCCCATGGTGCTATCTGGAACACACGTTATGGAAGGTAATGTCATACTATAATACTTTAATTTATATTATAAAGAGGACAGATTTGATTGTTTGTTTGTTTGTTTGTTTGTATTGAATAAGCTACGAAACAACAGGACCGATTTAAAAAATTCTTTCACCATTGGAAAGCTACATTCAACCTGAGTGACACAGGCTATATTTTGTTTTATAAAAATATCTTATATCCACCAACCAGTACGGACGGACCGCTAGTAAGTCAATATTACTAGGCACAGTGGTCCTCCTCTAGACTGTTAGAAACGACGACAAATTTAATAGTTTCTGAATTAAAAACAGAAACCTTGTTAAAAGTGATTATGAATTAATTTGCTTACTAAATGTTGGAGTTTGGTTCTACGCGTAAATTTGTGGTCCTTAAAATTGTTGAGTATTGAAATTTAGGGCGATTATTCTAATATTTCATCATGTATATGCTATGGGCTTAGGTATTTATACATACATACATACATATCATCACGCCAAGTCCCTAACGGGGTAGGCAGAGAGTATAGAGCGCCAGTTCTCTCTAGACTTACATACCTCTTTCGCTTCGTCCACATTCATCAGTCTCTTCATACATGCTCGTCGGTTTCGAGTACTCTTAACGTTCCCGTCCTTCAGAGTCCGATCTTTTTGATCCAGGTAGTTGGAACGTGGCCTTCCTCTGCCTCTTCTTGCACACACTTTTGCTTTGTATATCTGTTTCGTCAATCTTTCTTCACTCATCCTTTCTATGTGTCCAAACCAACGTAACATGCCTTTCTTCATCTTTACAATCACGCCCTCATTCACGCCAGTTTATTTGCGAATCTCTTCATTGCGGATTCGATCTAATATCGTGACGCCGCACATTTTTCGAAGAGATCGCATCTCGACTGCATTCAAACTATTTTCATACTTCCTCTGACATACCCAGGATTCGCTGCCATACAATAAGGTAGGTACCAATATCGCGTTGTGGACAGCAACTCGAGCATTCTTGCTCAGACTTTTACTGCCCATCAACGCCGACATGGCTCCATTCACCTTATTTCCGGCAGTTATCCTTCTTTCAATATTTATATTATTAATATATATATTAGGTATTTATCGATTGAATACATTAATGTATCTAATGTATTATATTAATGTATCTTACTATATAGAATAGGCCATAGGCTACTGTTTTTCTTTTTTCATCTCGAAAATTCCAAGTTCTAATATTATAAAGTATGTTGCTATTTAACGGCACAGCGGCTGAATCGATTCTAGCAGGAAAATTCATACCTAAGCTACTTTTTCGAACTCCACGCGGGCGAAGCCGCGGGCATGAGCTAGTATTATATACAACAGTAGTGGCAAACAAGCCTTTGGACCACTAGTTGGGAAGCGGTTACCGTAGCGTACCGATTACGCTCACGATACCGAAGTATCACATTAAAAGATTTATGCCTCAGTTTTTTATTTCTATCGGTAGTTTATTGCCACTATAGTGTGGGCTTGTATGGCAATTCCCATTAATAATCATTATTTTGTAGTATCTTTGGAGCTATTTTGTTTTATTGCATCGTCATGAGGATATATTCACAACACCCTATAATTTCTAGGAGACATCTTGTATGTTCAACATATAATATGTGAATGCATCGATAAATATATATGTAATATATACATGGTAAATGTTCCAGGCTCAGGCAAAATGCTGGTAACAGCTGTGGGTGTGAACTCCCAGGCTGGTATCATTTTCACTCTTCTCGGCGCTGCTGTTGACAACCAAGAGAAGGAGATTAAACAGATGAAGAAAGGTCAGTGGCACGTCATACCTGTGACGTCAGACTCGCCCATAAGGTTGCGGTAGCACTAGTATTGTACCCCCCTTAGTTGGCGGGATGCCTTTTTGATAAGGTAAACTGGAGCGTGTTGTGTTGTGTTGTGGCCTTTTTTTGCTTGTTCGGGTTCATC
The DNA here is from genome assembly GCA_016069955.1 of Drepana arcuata. NCBI lineage: Eukaryota > Metazoa > Arthropoda > Insecta > Lepidoptera > Drepanidae > Drepana > Drepana arcuata. Next base: position 13,342 of record JACCPG010000526.1, read on the forward strand.
GGTTGAAAATATGCGGTTTGTTGGCGCTTTATTGTTTTACGTATCATATTGTTTTGCGAAATTTATTGGTAAAGAAAGATGTATTTAAATCAGTTATTTTTATGTATTTTTTTTAAATCTCTTCTTTTTTTATCCGAAAAGGCATCCCGAAAATAGTGAACTCCTGCAATATATAAGTAAGCGTTGTCAAATGAAAACTTTGCTCATTTAACCTCAAATTTGTTTACACAAACTAGTTATCCAATTCTAAACTTTATATGTCATTAAACAAGGCTGTAATTAAATGAGCACTGTACAAGTTATTATGCTTCGTTGCATATATTACCGTAACACCAGTGAAGCCCCTCCCCTCTTCATTGAGTCACCGCACCCCTAATAGGGAAGGTAATTTAGATTTTGGACGAAATTGGGTAACATTACACTTCAGTGCAATTGTATTGGTCTACCTTTTATTTATTTTTTTAAATTTGATGAATATTGTATTGTTCATAATTATATTTATTTGTTGTCCTTATTATTTGTATGTTACTGATTTCGTCCATGACGTGAGATTATTTTATTTATTGATGATATGAAGAGATAATTAATTAATTGGATGTTATAATTGTTATGTTATGGGCTACGATGTTACTTCGTCAATCCAGTCTTGTTCCACGTTGTTCGTATTTGTCTTCTATGTTTAACTAATAGCCTGAACCAAGTATTGTTCGAGCATGGTAAATTATAATTTATAAATACCGATTTTATTTCACCTTCTGTCAAATAGATCACATGTCCTCAATGAAAGAAATAATCTCGATTTGGAAACCATTAAAAAATAAAAAAAAATCACCCTTAATGCATAAATATGAAAATGCAAATAGGGACGTTCAAACAATTGCGGCCATGAAAAGCGTACGTATATTTGGAAAGCGAATGTTTGAACGTCTGAAAGTATTCTCTTAGATTTAGCTCCACTACCAGAATAGTGTGATCCGTTCAATGACATCCAATTTTTTTTTCTCCACCCCAACCCGGCCTGCTGCACGCCCCACCTCAATCGACGATGAAAATTAAAAACGTAAATAAAAAAAATTAAAACCAAATATAAACATACACATTTGATACTGCATCGTGTAACTGTCGTGTTGACTGCATGATGTATGAAAAAATACATTAAATTCTATTCGAATCGCTGCCATTGATGTGTATGTGTGTAAACACCGACGATGTGGAATGATTGACGCGGGTAGAAGCTAAAAAGCAGCAGAGAAAAGGAACGCAAAGAAAGAGTCTAACCGGTAAGTAAATCCTTTGCTATGCCCCGCTTGTTTTCACCCTGCGTACACTTACGGCCAGTTTTATGTATACAACCTTCAATCTATATATTAACAGCTAAATCTCCCAAGTTTTTGTTCCGTTACTATAATCAAATTACATTTTCAATTAATCTTTTGAGAGTAATATAATTTGACACAATTTTATGTAACGGCACAGAATATTAACAGAGTTTTTGCCTGGTTTTTCTGTGGTTGCGAGCTTCAAAGTGAAGGGTATAGAGTTTTAATCCAATCTGACCTTCAGTGTACTGAAATTATTACACACTTATCAATATAACATAATGTTTCAATAGATTTTAACACCCGTAGTATGTTTTTAGATAGTGTTGTGTAGTTTAAACTATTAATAAACAGATATAATACCATTTATAAATAGCATTTAGTTTAAATCTTCAAGGTAAACCAATAATTCTTCTGCTCAGACCAATAGCTTTAGAGAGTTTTAGTTTTGTAGATAATTAACTTATATTAATTGATAGCGCTCTTATATAGACTAACATAGTTGCAGGTAGCATTGTTAAACATAAAATCAAAAATTTACCGCAACTTATACGTTCAGCACACTATTTTAATATTAAAGGTTGACAAATTTTCGTGTACTTATTTGTAAAGAGTTACTTCACAAAATTACATGTATCTTGTTTCTTGTTAATTCGAAACAGTTTTTGTGTAGAGCTATGTAATATACACATATTTATCCTAGTGTATGATAAATAAGCGTAATCTAGCAGACTTTTACAACGCTATATATTTTATTTAAAAATTACTTCATCTTATTTTACCGTTTAGATAATAGCCAACAGACCTGGCTGGCCATGGTGATGGGTTCAATCCCCATCCCGTCTAAAATCAGTGATCTCATAGACGGATGTTGGAATTAATTGATGTTTTCTATGTAATGTTAAAAGTGTGCAGGAAATAAAACCTGTCTGCGTTTCAGAAGTAATTCAAACACGCCTGCGTCTAATGTAGTGCTTGAGAAACGGCGATGGACTCGCCATCTGTAACGTGGGCACCTAAAATATATCTCCGGCGAAAAAAGGCTGTTGTTACGTGAAGGCGTGATGATATAGAAGTGCAGATAGGTGATGGTACATATGTGAATGTAGGTGATGACGAGCCGACATTGGGCGCGTCGGGTAACTCCCACGGCGCGGCCAACCACGCGCACCCCGACGACAACCACGTGGCCGCCCCCAGCGACAAGCCCGCCCCAGACACCTCGCACAAGAAGGAAAAGTCCGTGCTGCAGGCCAAGCTCACCAAGTTGGCCATACAGGTTGCCCACCCACTTCTGACATCACCCATAACTTTCATATCTCACACGTATCTCGAAAATTATCAGTGATACTCATTTTGTATTTCACCAACTGCCCCAAAACAAAAACCCAGATAGAATTAGTATAGGTCTGTGCTATCGTGCTTACCATGTGTGACTCTATTCGTGAGGCAAGGGGTTGATCAATGGACAGAGGTGGTTATCTGTAACATACTTTCGGGGGTCATGAGCATCTCTTAATTCTAAAGCATGGATTCTCAAAGTTTTGATGTTTCCAAGGGGCATAGTAGCTCTTGTGGGCTTTTCAGTCTGTCAGGAGGAATAACACCGAGAGAAAGTTAGAGGCATTGACCTGGCACAGTGATATAGAGAGAGTTATATAAAAATACAAAAAATAACATATATCAATAATGCTCATCAAAGTAAGCGGTACAAGGTTGTGAAATGATGGTCTAAAGGCAGGGATTCCCAAAGTGGGCCCTTGGGGTCAATATTGATTTTCCAGCGATCCTCGTAAACAAAAACTGATTTTGGAGGTCGACGAGCTCTAGAATCGACCCCTAATAATTACCACAAGTTCTTATCGTTCGTATAACACAGGAGGTATCAGTTTATTCCTACCCAAAATAGTTTGAGAACATTAGTATAAGCATTCCCGTTGTTGCAGATCGGTTACGCCGGCTCCACGATCGCCGTGTTGACCGTGATCATCCTGGTGATCCAGTTCTGCGTGCAGACGTTTGTGGTAGAGGAGAAGCCGTGGAAGGCTACGTACATCAACAACCTCGTGAAGCACCTCATCATCGGAGTCACCGTCCTCGTAGTGGCTGTGCCAGAGGGGTTGCCGCTCGCTGTCACTTTGTCGCTCGCTTATTCTGTTAAGGTAAGGAAAGGAGGCCATTTTTACCAGGCTACAATATTTTAGAGAGAGAAGGTAGGAAGGAAGGAGAGGCATTTTAACTTACACTTATGGAGCAGTACACCATTCCTAGTTAAAATTGTTGAAACATCAGTCAGACCATATTCTGCATATCTTTTTAATATTCAATATTTAAAGCTTTTACATAAATTTAAAAATTTATCTATAAACAATAATTTTAAGAAAGAGAAGTTAAGGGGGCGATATTACACCCCCTTCATTGTTAAAGATCTAGAAGCATCAGTCAATTTAAACTCCGACCGTTCCAGAAAATGATGAAGGACAACAACTTGGTGCGCCATCTGGACGCGTGCGAGACCATGGGCAACGCCACCGCGATCTGCTCGGACAAGACCGGCACGCTCACCACCAACCGGATGACGGTGGTCCAGTCATACATCTGCGAGAAACTGTGCAAAGTCGTCCCCAACTTCAGGGATCTGCCGCCGGATGTCGCCGAGACCATGGTCGAAGCCATCTCCGTCAACAGCGCCTTCACCTCCAGGATTATGGTGAGATACCTAGCTTGTGATCAGTTCTAGCTAGTATTAAGTTCTTGCTGATAACCGCTTACCATAATGTAAACTAGTGGTAGCTGGATGCTACAGCCAAGTGGAACAAGAGCTATAAATTTACTCTAGAGGATTAAGCTTGAAGTTCTTCAAGAAATTGTGAGTGAAAGTTTCCGGCATGTTAGTAGCGAACGAGCGGTACCCCTGGTTTTTTGCAAGTGTTCATTGGCGGCGGCAGCCGCTTGTTATCAGGCGGACCGCAATTACAACAATACAATAACACTGAAGCACTTAAATAAGCTTGATACCCTTAATTTGTATCATACTCGATAAGGCGACCTAATTGTAGGTCGCCTTATCGAGTAAGAATTGAGGTATTATTGAGGTAGTGGAACCTCAGAATCGTAGCTATGTTTTGACCCTCCAGTCTGGTAAGAGCAATAGGTGTACAAAACCTAGGGCACGTTGAGAAACGTGCCCGCTATGTACGATGTCTTAAGCACGTAGTGACGTATATGTGCGCGTGCGCAGCCGTCGCAGGACCCGTCGGGGCCGAGCATGCAGGTGGGCAACAAGACGGAGTGCGCGCTGCTGGGCTTCGTGGTGGCGCTGGGGCAGTCGTACGACGCCGTGCGCGAGCGACACACCGAGGAGTCCTTCACGCGCGTATACACCTTCAACTCCGTGCGCAAGTCTATGTCCACCGTCATCCCCCACAAGGGCGGATATCGGCTTTACACCAAAGGCGCCTCCGAGATCGTACTCAAGAAGTGAGTACACCCTTCCCTAACACTCTCGAATGACGTTTCATACGATTATAAAACGTCACTTTGACAGATCATGTTCCATACCTTCTTTAAGCGCGTTTCACCCGCTTTTTATGTATGACGCAGATGCGCGTTTATATACGGCCACGAGGGTCGGCTGGAGAAGTTCACACGCGACATGCAGGAGCGCCTTGTGCGGCAAGTCATCGAGCCTATGGCCTGTGACGGCCTGAGGACCATCTCTGTGGCCTACCGGGACTTCGTACCCGGCAAGGCCGACATCAACCAGGTAATACCTATACTGCAAACACGTCTTGTACCGAAGCGATACCTTTGACGTTGCATGCGTCCAGGGGCGGCGATAATCGCTTACCATCAAGCGGACCGCATGCTTGTCTCTTCATTATTAATTAGTCAGTTCAATCGATTTTAATTCCGCAATTTCCTTAGCAGTATTAATTTGGTCCTTCGAGTCGAAATCCCTAGTAGCGAGCATTTTGTCGCTTGAATTACCTACTTACTACCAATAAGCACATTTTTATTTACTTTTGAAAATGTCTTAATGTAATTAGCGTGCAAACACAGTTATAATTTACTAGCGGTTCGTCCCGGCTTCGCATGGGTGGGCATAACATTTTTTATATAATAAAATATAGCCTATGTCACTCAGGGTGAATGTAGCTTTCCAATGGTGAAAGAATTTTTCAAATCGGTCCCGTAGTTTCGGAGCCTATTCAATACAAACAAACAATCAAATATTTCCTCTTTATAAAGTTAGTATAGATTATATAAGTATAAGTATTATTCGATAAATAAATACTGGAACGCACCAATCTGAATACATCCTACTTCCTGTCCCTCCAGGTGCACATAGACCAAGAGCCGAACTGGGATGACGAAGATAACATTGTGAACAACCTTACATGCTTGTGCGTCGTCGGCATCGAGGACCCGGTTAGACCAGAGGTACTGTTGACTACATTTTTATTTAGTGTATCGTATTAGGGCTGCCCATTAGAGTCTTTTGCAAGTCCGTATCGGTGACAACCCTTAGGTAAACGGTTGTCAACGCGCGAATGATACCCATGTTGTTACAAGCGTCTAGTCTGCAATGGTATAGATAAACTTTTCATATTATATCAAGACCAATTCTAAATAATGATTTCTTTTATCAGGGGTCTGCAATGGTAAATAGCACAATTTTTCGCCCGTGAATTTTTAAAAAGGAATACGTGACATAATCTCATCCCTCTCTCTCTCCCTCTCTTTATCTCACTCCCTCTCCAATATGCCGATTTCGCGTTAATCTAGACTGTTGAACCGTGTGAGAGGGATATATTAAAGTAATTCGTATCATTATTAGACGCGGTTTTTAATTAATTTAACCTTACGCATTAACTGTTTTCTGTTCATGTATTATTTCCACGTGTGTTATTGTTCGTTATGAAATTTAGTATTTAGCTAATTATCTTAATATATATAAAGAAAAATATGGGTGTCACATATAGAGTGTGCTTTAGGTGCCCGAGGCGATCCGCAAGTGCCAGAAGGCGGGCATCACAGTGCGCATGGTGACCGGCGACAACGTGAACACGGCTCGCTCCATCGCCGTGAAGTGTGGCATCCTCAAGCCAACCGACGACTTCCTTATCCTAGAAGGCAAGGAGTTCAACAAACGGATCCGGGACACCAATGGAGAGGTACAAAGCTGTTGCTCTGTTAGATAACTTTCAAAAATAAAATCGAGCATATATTTTAAGTTCGATCTCTTCACACCTTCCCACAAGGGTCCCTGAAGGGTTAGGCAGATGTGTACAGGTAATACCCACACACCCACTTCCCGCCAGAGATATATTAGGTGCCAACGTGACAGATGGCGAGTCCATCACCGTTACTCAAGCACGACTATGCATACGCCTTTGAATTGCTACCCAGACGTATGCAGGTTTCCTCTCGATGTTTTCCTTCACCGTAAAGCTAGTGGTGTGACTAATCACTGTACTTAAGTTCAGAAAAACTCATTGGCACAGTCGGCAATCGAATTTGCGATCTTTATGTCGCAGACAACTTTTTTCGTTATTATTTATATGCATAGATGATGAGTTCATTGTGAGTACATCGTAACCACAACAAAGCAACCATATTTCGCCAGGTACAACAGCACCTGTTAGACAAGGTGTGGCCGAAACTCCGCGTGCTTGCGCGCTCGTCCCCGACGGACAAGTACACGCTGGTCAAGGGCATGATCGAGTCCAAGACGTTCGACACCCGCGAGGTGGTCGCCGTCACGGGAGACGGCACCAACGACGGACCTGCCCTGAAGAAGGCTGATGTCGGATTTGCTATGGTGAGTCTACCATCTAACTGCCCAGCTTAGGTGAAAAATAAATATTCAATAAATACTTTGGGACAATTCTACACAACCTCTAGTCTAGCCTTGCATGACCTAGTCCCAAATTAAGCAAAGCTTGTGTTATTATTGTGACTAGACAATATAGATAGATATATACATAAATACATAGGACATCCAAGACTAAGGTATAATACTCGTGTTCATCACGGGGTTCGAACCCGCGACCTAACCACTAGACTGGACAACCGTCAAAACGGCCGAAAAAATAAAGAACAAAAGCTCTTGACACGGTTACAGCGCCAGCTACCGGCCAAACCATCCAGGGATTCACTTCTAAATTCTATATTCAGGATTCAATTCACACCTAAAATAGTTAGGCGACTAACACTGTTAGAAGGAGGGTGCCTTTCGAACAGTGTCAACGTGACTTGTCTTTGAATCTGTACTCATACATATGCAGGTTTCTTTTCGATGTTTTCCTCCACCGAAAACTCATTGGCTGTACCAACTGTATTGGGAGTCGAAATTGCAATTTGAATCTTTGCGATGCAGACGATTAGCTTTTTGAATTAATTTTAGTTTTGTTCCTTAATTTGATACATCATATACAGCCGGCATGCGAAAATGTGCTCGATATACAAAGAGTGCCTCAGGACATGACATCACATATTTGACTGTGAAAAAAGGTGTCGTTGCCTACCACTTCGGGAATATAAAGCTACAAGTCTACAAGTTTGCTTGTTTTACACGGGAATCGATTCTTCACGTTACGAGACTGTCACACACAAAATCATTATAAAGTAATTAATCCATGTTAATACATCGCAGGGTATCGCCGGCACAGACGTGGCGAAGGAAGCGTCCGACATCATTCTGACAGATGACAACTTCTCGTCGATCGTGAAGGCGGTCATGTGGGGCCGTAACGTGTACGACTCCATTGCCAAGTTCCTGCAGTTCCAGTTGACTGTCAACGTGGTCGCCGTGGTGGTGGCCTTCATCGGCGCATGCGCAATACAGGACAGCCCGCTCAAGGTACATACAGACACTTACATGTAGGAACCACCTATCAAATAGATAAACTATATAGTTTGGAACAGTGAACGATACAAATGTCAAAAGTAATTAAAACGAAAGCAGTCAGTAAGATTAGAGTGGACTAGTGTGGTGGTTTGATAGGGAGACGACGAGAGTACGAGCGAACGGTAGTGGAATAAAATGAGATTGCAATTTGTACATTTTTAGTTTTTTTTTGGGCTCTTTTATTTTGTAGTTTGTATAATAAATATTTAATACGTATAGACGTAAAATACATACATACATATCATCACGCCAAGTCCCTAACAGGGTAGGCAGAGAGTATAGAGCGCCAGTTCTCTCTAGACTTGAATACCTCTTTCGCTTCGTCCACATTAATCAGTCTTCATAAAATAAAGACGTAAAATAATAATCGTAAAAATATTCAAAACGCAAACTGTATGTTTGAATATCTTTGTTATGGTTTTAATTTTACACCATACCCGTGCTGTTAGTAATTTTAGATACAGTATAGTGATGTGTGTGTGTAGCTAAAGTATGTGGTGTATGTAGTGACACGCGCGCGGGTGTGTGTGTGACGATATAGATAGTGCCATCCACGAAGACGCGCCCAACTATTCTTCCCTATAGTCAGTGTAAGTGTGCAAAGTATGTGTGTGTTTGAGTATTATCAGTACACCCTGATTACCTATGAGTGCACACGCACACTACAATGAATAGACTCGGGTCAAATTCCCCGAATTCCGCAACTCCCTCGACTAGAAATTGGTGGGGCGCGTCTTTGTGGATCCGTAGTAATGTGTGTTCTCACCCGCGAGTGTATGCTGATGTGTGTGTGTGTGTGTGTACAGGCGGTCCAGATGCTGTGGGTGAACCTGATCATGGACACGCTGGCGTCCCTGGCGCTGGCCACGGAGATGCCCACGCCCGACCTGCTGCAGCGCAAGCCCTACGGCCGCACCAAGCCGCTCATCTCCCGCACCATGATGAAGAACATTCTGGGACAGGCCATATACCAGCTATTCATTATCTTCTCGCTCCTCTTCGTTGGTAAGTGTTGTGATATGAAGTAAAGTAATATCTTTAAAAAAAGCGCAAAGTATTATTATCCTCATGCCTTCCTATATGGGTTTCCGAAAGGGTAGGCAGAGGTGTATAGATAGTACCCACACGCCCACACGCCAGAGATATATTAGGTGCCAACGTGACAAATGCCGAGTCCATCGCCGTAACCCAAGCACGACTATACATACGCCTTTGAATTTCTTCTCAGACGTATGCAGGCTTTCCTCTCGATTATATCCTTCGCGGTTAAGCTCGTGGTGTGACTAACCACTGTATGTAAATTGAGAAAAACTCATTAGTACAGTCGGGATTCGATCTTGCAATCTCTGTGTTGCAAGCAACTACTCGAACCACTCAGCCACCAAGACTCTAAAAATATAACTAAAAAAAAATTTACTCGTCAAATTATAACAACGTACAAAAGTGGTGGTACGTCATAGATTAATTAAATTTGAATGTGACCCCCCAGGTGACCGCATACTGAACATCCCCTCCGGGCGCTTCCAGCCGCTAGGCACGGAGCCCACCCAGCACTTCACCATCATCTTCAACACGTTCGTGATGATGACCCTCTTCAACGAGATCAACGCTCGCAAGATCCACGGCCAACGCAACGTGTTCCAAGGACTATTCACCAACCCCATCTTCTACTCTATCTGGATCGGAACTGCACTCTCGCAGGTTACTGCTTGTACCATACATCTTCATGCCTTTCCGCAAGGGGTAGGCAGAGGTGTGTAGTACCAACACGCCCACATTTCGCTGGAGATATGATGACCGATCGATGGCTGGTCTATATAAATAGGTCTTTGAATTGCTTCCCAGACGTTTGCAGGTTTCCACTCAATGTTTTCCTTCACCGTAAAGTTCGTGGTGTAACTAATCACTGTACTTGAGTTCAGAAAATCTACAGTCTGTATTGGAACTTGCAACCTTTGTGTTGTCGATCCACTACGGCTCTTGTATTTATTACTAGCTTATGCCCGCGGCTTCGCCCGCGTGGAGTTCGAGGTAGCTTACGTATTTTCGTGCAAGAATCGGTTCAGCCGCTATGCCGTGAATGAGCATCATACTTTATAGTATTAGAACTAAGAATTTTCGGCAAAAAAAAAAGTAGCCTATGTCCCATTGCTAGGTATAAGCCATCACGATTTAAACTTTTTGCCAAATCGGTTCAGCCGTTTTGCTGTGAAAGAACCGCAAACTTCCAAACTTAAAAACTTTCACATTTATAATATTAGTGAGATTATTATGTCTTATGTGTAATGGCGATATTTCCAGGTGGTCATTATCCAGTACGGCGGCATGGCCTTCAGCACCGCGGGCTTGTCCATCGACCAGTGGCTGTGGTGCCTGTTCTTCGGCGCGGGGACCCTCGTCTGGGGACAGCTGGTCACCACCGTGCCCACTAGGAAGATACCCAAAACTCTGTCGTGAGTGTTCCATGAATAACTAGATGAGCCAATGGCCATGCGAAAACCATTATTTGATAGGTTAGATTTGGTAGGTTTTGGTCTGGAATACAATAATAATATCCTGTGTTGATCAAGCTAATAATTATTATTATTCATTTATTAGTCAGCACAGATCTCGTCAGATACACGTAATGAATGAATGAATGAATTATTATCATAATACAGTTATATTAAATCTCATGCCTGTATGCATGCATGTATATTTAATCTCATGCCTTCCCACAAGAGTCCCCAAAGGGATAGGCAAAGATGCACACACCCAATTTCCGCCAGATTATATATTAACGTGCCAGATGACGAGTCAATCCATGCTTGTTTAACCTTAGATAAAAAAATAAATAAAGAGGCGTGCTTGTTTGTCACATACATACATATCATCACGCCAAGTCCCTAACGGGGTAAGCAGAGAGTATAGAGCGCCAGTTCTCTCTAGACTTACATACCTCTTTCGTCTCTTTATACATGCTCGTCGGTTTCGAGTACTCTTGACGTTCCCGCCCTTGAGCGTCCGATCGAGTTGATCCATCATCTTGTTTGTCACATTAGTGGTATTAAAAGATGATTTGTGTGACCAGATGGGGTCGCGGCCAGCCGGACCCCGAGAGCATCCAGCCCGGCCCCGACTACGACGCCGACCGCGACAAGAAGCCGCGCGCCGGACAGATCCTCTGGATCCGAGGACTCACCAGGCTGCAGACGCAGGTATGTACTCCTCGCGGGCGGGGGCAGAGGGGGTGGACCCGTGATTTTCCCTAACAGTTGGAAGTGACACTCGGATTACTTGAAAAAAATATGTTGTAGCATTTTGAACCTTAGATGTGGGCCATTAAGTCACAAAGCCAAACACTTCCAGTTGTTAAGTATTCATGTGGTAGTCTTTGTGGGAACGATTGGTGGGTGGATATGTTGGACGTGAAATTAAATTCAGTTTGAAGTTTCATATTGATAGCGTTTTTGAAACGTTTACGTTTACGTTAACGTGACATTTCAGTAAGTCGAATGTGACCAATTAGAAAAAAATTACTTATATATTGAAAAGTTCGAATATTCATTGAAAATACACTATACGGATGAATTATAGTGTATCATCCGGAATAAAATTCTTTATTCCCATAAGGGTCCCCGAATGGGTACACCCCTAGTAAGAAAACCCTTTTATCGCCTGTGATATATTTAAGTGTCTACCTGATTGGCGCGTCCGTTGTCATTTCTCAGGCACTAATATACTATACTTGGGATTATTTCTTAAACGCATGGTTTCGTAAAGCTAAATATATAGCGTTAAATAATAATAATTTTAAAGTTATGTCGTTATAATTTTTTATTTTATATTAAGTTTCGTTCCAACATATCCAGCCATCAAAATGCTTAGATCTCAAGGAATTACGTATGGGGCTTAATGTGGGAGTGTTATTACTATACAGTAATGACAATAGTTAGGATTCTGGATGCCTATATGTTGGGAATATACTTCGTGGGGTTTGATTCCGGTGATCAGATACAAATATCTGAGCTTTTCATGTTTCAAATATTGGTCAGATTTTTGTATCCAAATCCTTATATCGTATAAATCAATAATTATTCCATATGTCGTATAAAGTATTATTGACCTTGACAAATATACGCTGATGCATTCAGCTGTCATTCGAAATTACGACATTAGGCTGTGTTATAGTGACTGATTTACAAAATATGATAGTGATAATATATAATATGATATATTTATACAATAATTATACTTAATATGTCGTCATTTATTGCTGTAAACATAAAATTGATTAAATATTAGTCCCCACAATATTAGTTCAGTAATAAAATAATGCATTAAACTAATTTATCAGTTTAGGAGTGGCAGAATAATATACGTACATTACAATTAAAAAGGATATAGTTTTGAGTTCACAGCATATATATTAATGTATATGGCAATTCTTCGCAACACTTCGGATACCTTGGGCATCCTAAGGCTAAGTCATAAAAATATATTTACCACTTATATATTGTTTTTACATACTTTTTGCATACAAATACGAATACTATATATATGTTTATATATATCAAAATATACAGTGCATCCATTTTTACCATAATAACAAAAAACAACGAAATAGAAGTATTTTATAGATAATATTTTTTATCACACAAATTATTTTGATTTGTCCCTGATACTGGTAACACCAGTCGGATTCATGAACGCATTTGTTTAACATTTTGTCAATAATATTTTATAATAGTGATTAAATCAAAAACATTCAGTAATATCTTTTATCCTTTTATTTTCTTTTTTTATCTCTCTTTTTTCATTTCATTCTCCTATACTTTCTGTTCTTATTCGGAGAGATATTTTATTTTATTTATTACCTACACAGAGAAACACTTGACAAAGTAATTTGTAGTAATGCTATATTTATTTTTGGCCCTTTATTAACGTAGTGTATTTAATATATTGTTCGGTCACTAATTTTAGACTTTCCTACATCTATATATTCTATTATATACAAAGATCTCATATATATATATACATATATCTATAAATATATACATATTATGTTTGACCCCTTAACGAAAATTCTTCACATAAAATTGGCGACCGAACAAAGTTATACTTACTTAGTTTTGTTTTTCCAAAACAATTAATAGATATCATTTCCTGCGCCTGGTTTCATGACATATGGAGTTTTTTTAACCTTAGTGACTTTATATTTTATTCTTTCCTACATACACATTTTAATATTTCTATCCCGCTCTTGTATCTCTGTCATGAAACCGGGCCGTGTACCACTTATTAGATAGAGTGTATCAGTAACGCCATGCATGTTACCGAAAATACAGTCTGACGCTTCCGGAGTATCTTTAAACAATTTTAAATTTCCACTATACCTAATACCTACGTTGTTGACTGTACCGCCCCTACTTACGGCATGCTCTATTGTAGGCTGTGATAATGATAACTTATCCCTCGTACCCTCAAACAGTTACTATGACTTAGCTACGCCCAGTGTAGATACAACTCGAAACTGTAACATCTCTGTCTCTTTCTACTCTATCTTTTGTTTACTCTGAGTCATACTGACTGTTTGATTTTTTTTCCACTACTACTTTTTAATTTGTGTACTTTTTTTTAAAGATAGTGTTTTTTGTTATTATTATTTTTTGCTTGTGATAAACCCGATACATCCTCGCTACTGATGCAACCCCCAGCTCTGGGCCGTGGTAAGCCTACCACCACACGGCGCACTAACACGTGTCACCTATATATAAAATGAATGAACACGGCAGTGTGTCCACTTACAATTATACAATTTCCATTCGATATTCAGTCAACTGTTGTTATACGAGAGCGTTTCATTTATTTGAGTGTGGAGTGGATTTTCTTGGAATTAAAGAGCAAATTTAGTGGCTACTTGTGGCAAGAGCACGCGGAATGCTCGCAATGTACTAATATAACATTAACAGAGTTACGGTCGAACCCGACGTTTCCTTTTTTTGTGTTGTTCTCGATGTGTTTTTGTTTTGTTTTTGTTGATGTCTTTTTGTTTTGTTTGTTTGTTTGTGAATGTTGACCCTAGTAGTGTTGTGTCGGGGTGTTGTCAGTCAGGTGGGTACAAGCGTCACACTGGAGCGCGGGTCTTAGTAGATTTGCCTTGCATTGAGACGCCTTCATTGTGTTATTTTGCGTTAGGCTTTATGTAATTGTGTTCGTGTATATAGAGATGCTGCGTCGCCGGTAAGTATCTATGTATGTAGCCAAACGATAAATTAACCAGTGTTTTTATTTGATTAAGAGATAACAAAGAACGACAAGTGATCCTGTTTAGCTTTCTAATATTTGTTTGTCGTTAAAATTGTGCAAATATAATGTTGGTTTAATTATAAATTAAACAAAATAATTATATATACAGTTTTGATATTTTCACAATTTTCATATTAATATACTAAAAGTATACCTAGGTGAGTTTGTTCCTCCTTGGCTCCTAAAATTTAATGTTTAACTAAAAATATCTAATAAAATGGCATGGTAGATGTATAGAATAAGTACCTCCGTTAAATGTCAGCGTTAAACGAATATAATGCGAGCCACCACCATATAATTACATGCAATAATGTATCATATTATACATGTAATAGAGTCCAATATGACATAGGTACCCTGCTCCTTCCTAGCATTTGTAGGTTTCCCTGCGTTGTCTAGGTGTAGTTTAGTCGGAGATCTGTGGATAGAGAAGGCATCGATTCGATCCCATCTATATTTTTTGTTTTTTTTTCCTTCAGTTATTTTTTGTTTTTCGGTTATGTTGGCACTCTTCCGATGTCATATTCTTGTCACGTGACACTGGCCTTACACGGCCCCATACACGCAGACACACAATACACATACAACATTGTTTTTGATATTTTTTTGTTTCTCTTAAACAATGGGACATTTCGTATTGGCCCGCTTGCGGCTGGGACAAATATTCATTTAAAACAATTGTTTTAAAACGTAGTACAATGATTCTGTTTGACATCATCATTGAGTGGTTTATAACATAAGTAACGGTACGTATTTTTTTTATATATATTTATTTAACAAAGATATATTAGAAATATTTTTACACAAAACACATTTTTCAAAATTTTGTTCACGGAAAGAATCGATACCTGCGGCGTTTGTTGCACTTTTAGTCAACAATTCCTACACACTTATTTTCCCTATTCTATCTTAGTAGCTAAAAGCACACGTTTTGTTGTACACCCTGTATTTCTTAACTACATTCACTTCACACCTTACATACATATTATCAAACCCGGCATTAACATGTGAACCATCTCCAGAAATATTTTTCTTATTATTATACCAATCTCCAGTAAAGTACCAAAATCGTAATGCCGATAAAACATTTAAAACACAATCGTTCCAATACTCGAACCACTTGAAGTCGTAAATGATGACGTCAAACACCAAGTATCAAAACAGACATTTGAAAGCGTATAGGTCCCAGAGCGCGCAAGCGTGTGCGTATACAGTAAATAGGGTGCGTGCGCACGTAGGACGGTGTCGATTGGGCGGAGCCGCGCGTCGTAGAGAGATGTTGTTGGCAGCCGCGGCCCGTGCTCGAGACCGAAGTGTAGTGGCGGCCGCGGCGGCTGGCGGCGCGCTGCGCACACAGGACGCTCACGGTACTACCTAGCCGCATACTCTGTAGCGCTCCCACTTCCCAACATACCTCAGGCCCTCACTCACCGACCATCGACGACACTCCCACCTACGCATGCCCATCGCCCAAAGAACCCTCATAACATGAACTCGGCCGCGTCTCCTCACGATCAACGGTCACGCATTTACCTCATGTCCACAAAACGGTCACGCGATCCCAAATATCATACCCATGAAGGATGCTCGACGACCTCTTTGGTTTTGCAGATTTGTGGTGGCTTTAACGTAAGATACAGCGAACTGAACAATCTGTACAAATAGCCGTTAAAGGCACCACTATCCTAGGAAACTAAAGATACAATGTTAAGCAGACTGTCACGTCACGTCTGCTTTTCAAAGTGATTCGTTCGCAGAATGAGTTCCATTTAGCTCGGAAATCGTGACCGTTCTCGCCGATCGGTCACGCATTCTGGGTTCTGCTACAAGGCAAGGCTTTTAGGCGTGATTATTAGATGTAGAGCACGTTTGAACATAATCGCATCAGTCAACGCTCGCCATACATACAGGAAAATGCAATAGAATTATAACGCGACCGCTTCTCTAGCGCGCTGATGTTTAGAAAAGGTTTAATAGAGTAATTATATTGTTATTAGAATACAAAATAAGCGATCGTGACCGTTTCTCGTAGACATGAGTTATGTAACAGTGGTCTTGTTAATTTGTTCTTCGCTGCAGTGCGACAGTGGAGTGTCGTCGACTTGTCGCAAGCATTTTGACTAGTTCTGTTTTCGTCTGTCATGCATCTGTCCTCACGTCTGTTCCGGTAGTTGTCGTCCTTCCTCTGACAAAGCGAGCAAACACGCTTTGCTCGCTTTACCTTCCGGCACTGTCACGTCCCTGTCTCCATTCGATTATCGTTAACCTCTAGATGCTCCTGTGCCCACGTGTTCTTTTAGACGTTACCGCCAGCACTCTAGAGTTCTTTTTTGTTTAGCGCCAGCACGGAGGCACGTCTCGTCTCATCGTTAGCTAGGGAGGTCGCGTGCTCACTTTCTTTCACATCTAGAACTCTGCTACCGAAATCGCACGCACACGATGATAACGAGTGACAAGCCAGTCTGGTCCCCTATCATATGTATCTTCTTGAAAACAAGTATTGGAATTTGAGCTCTAATGAACTATGTTAACATACCATTTGCCGGTAGTCCAACAGACTTACTTCGGCGTTTTATTTAAAGTTCGAATTCCACTTCCTTGTAACAAGACGGGCCTAGCGGATGAAGTGTTCGCTCGCGGTGGTATGCGTGCGACGAGGTGAGTGGGAGCGGGCAGGTTGCGTTCGGCATCGCTCTGAATACAGACGCTCGGTACGGAATCCACACCACACTCGGTAGGTCGGCCCTGGGGGGCATCGGGCATCGGGCGAGGGTGGTCTCGGCGCGGCCGGTGCAGGGCTTGTGTTTGCAGCTGCGCGTGGTGCGCGCGTTCAAGTCCACGCTGGAGGACCTCGAGGAGCGGCTGTCGGCTCACTCGGCGGCTGGCCTGCGCTCTCGGCTACGCGCGCCGCCGCAAGACATCGCCTACATCGACGCCGAGGACGTGACGCCCGCGCAACGCACCGAGACCACCATATTCTGAACCGCCCGAAACTAGATATCGCACACCGGACCGCCAACATCAATCTAAATACGTATCTCGTTCCCGCTTATTGGCCAAAGTACCACGCGATGTGACGCGACCGTTGTCATAATAGAATAATGACGTTTAGTCAGCGTAACGCCTATTCTACCAATTAGCCAACGTCAGAAAATGAGATGCACGTATAGGATATCGCGAATGGATACTTAGTGAGTTTATTACGTTGTACTTACCGCGCGCGCCGACTCGACCGATCCTTAAATTAGTGCGTTAAGATTCTTGATAAGTGTTGAAATTTGTTTTAGTGTTAGGTAGTCGATAGCAATAACCAGTAGGATGTCGACCGTAGAGCTGTCGTGTCGGCCTCGACCTGCCTCGACGACACGTGCATGCACGTAGCCTAGCGACCTATCTGCCAGATATTGCGAACGAAACATTGACACTCGCTACCTTACGAGACGGGCATATGTTGAACTTATTTTCCTTAACGTCTTTTTATATTCAACTGATATTTTGTATAAGCTATATATATAATATGCATAACATATTAAGATGCATTAAATAAAATAATAACTAAATATAAAATACATTATGTAATCTTTTTAATCTCTAGAATTTTACTAAACTTTAAAAACTTTTAATCTCTTATCTTTCACTACTCTTAGCCGTGTAAGTAGGTTGTTACGAGAGAGTCTGTGTGTTTGGTTTCATAGTAAATTTTGGGACCATTTACTCCATTTCTGAACTTTGAACAAAACTGGGATACTGTGTATATTTAGATCTATGAAATTATAAAAGTTATCACTTGAATAATAACTCTATTTTATCTGTCTTTAGAATTAATATACATTGAATCTATTTGGTATGATAAAACGTTTAATATACAAGCCTAAAGTTTAGTATGAATGATACACGTTAGAGCGAGACGCTACGTACAAATGAAACGACAAACGAAAGTATATGAAAGTACATGGTTTTGCAATATGTTACAAGAGCTATTTTACAAATGAAATAAATTTTGAAGCGAACTCCATATTTTTTTTAATCGTTACAATATTAGTTATGGTGGGGGCCGCCAAATACAAAACTCACTCTATTTCAGATGTTGACGGTAAGTGTAGGTCTGAGAAGGATAGGCAGTTTATTTGTAAGTATATGTAGGCGGTAGGTACACTATATTGTTATAGTGTAGAGCATGATGTTCGTCTGCACGTTGACTGGCAACGAGACACCAGTGCCTCGTCCAACCCCCTTGGATCAAGTTGAATGACCTAGAAAAACACTATCATTGGAGAGTTGCCTGCAAAATTATCTAGATGGCGTTGATATTATGATCAATGATTTTTCAAAACTACAGGATGTTTACGAATGTTTTTCTAGGTCATTCAAACTTACAGTAACCCTTCGTCGTGACCATATAGTGAGGTAAAACGCAATGCAATACACACACTGCCTTATAAGAATTATACTATAGTTATTACCTCACTATTGTCATAATATTACCCCCGTAATAACAGTTTAGATTCATTATGTTATATTCGCCTCGAGCGAGGTTGAAACATAGGCCATTTTGTGTGTCGCAACGTCAACAAAATGGCTCAGTCGTCCACATAGATTGTAAGTACTCGTTTAATTGAGAATTGTATTTTTTCTTTTCGTACGAACAGTTGTTTTTTTTTATTGTTTGTATATTAATTAGTTTTGCTTCGCATTTACAGTGTGATCTTGCTTATTTTACAGTGATTGCATGTACAAGTGTGTGTAAGTATGCACAAATTGTAATTTTCTCATGTTTTATTTTGTTAGTTACATCTATTTTACTGGGGTTCTGGTAACGTTTTTTTTCTTTTAAACTAAAATGTTATCGGACTCAAAAGACGGTTCTATATCCGAATTTTGATTTCGTTTGTTTTTTAATAACCGTTTTTTTCTTACTATCACAATAACGTATCAAACTTCTTAACTGTAGCGTGTAAGCAGTCAATATGCGAATATAAGTTGTCGAAAATATCGCATTATTTTTAATCTCCACTATCGCACCAAAATTAGTGAAAATAAGTCGTAAATATTTATCATTTTAGTCATAAAAAAATCTTAATTTTCTTTATTTTTATCATTGTTTCGGTTGTGTATGTACTTATGTAATAAGGTATTTTTTCAATTTTCATTGTAACTTATTACTTTGTGTTGTTACATACTTAACCGGCACATCAAACTACCTACAACATTAAAGGAAACTCATTTTAAATAAAAGTATTTATTTGACGATCTGTCATTTTATTTTATATACCTCAATTTTAATGTAGCCATAGACACCAAAAGGTAAAAAAAACACATCGCGAAGTAGCTCACATACCGGATGTTTATAAATAAAATCTTTTCTGCGTAGTGATAGCTTCCGACACGGTAATTCTTGGTTTTTATTTCATATATATTTAGTACTGCTATTGGATGCCCTTGTCCCTAACATCAGTGAATGCCCCCTCCTCAATTAGGCACTGAACTAACTAAACTGCTTTGTTTTTTTCCGAGCTCACTTCCAGTAGTGCAACATTAGATGGTTTCAAAGTTGAAAGCAGTTTGGTTACATTAGGTTCCACGTCTGCCGGGCGCGTGACTGACGCCTCCGTAATTGTTTTCCAGCAAAAGGCGGACATTTTGGCCGGTCGCAGGATATTTGTCAATAATTATTTGGCCGAGCACCGAAGAATCAGCGTGCAATCCGGTGGGAGCTCGCTGCCTGCCCTCAGTCCGGTTTCGCATCAGAGCGATGACTAAATATATCCCAAAAAAAACAAATCCCCACACGATTAAGAAATGCGACAAAAATATATAACTGCCATTTAAACCAATATTTACAAAATTATACTAAAATCTGAATAATTCTAAAGTTACATACAGTAATATTTCAAAAATATATACCACTAAATTAAAGTATTTTAAATAATAACGTTTTTCAAGGAATCTCTTACTGTGTAAATGCGGTTACAATTTTTGGTTAGTAAGAAGTAGGTTGAAGTAAAAGTTTACTGAAAGTACTAGGGTTAAGGAACGTAATATTTATTAAACGCAAAAATATATTAGATATTGATATAACTATGGTGCACTACAATTTAGATGGTGTTTTATCCGTTTTGAAAGCCGTTGCGATATAAAAAACGTTCAGAAATATTTTTTATTTTTTTACGAAAAAGTTATAAAAAAATCTGTATATAACTAATTTTTGTCTTTTCTCAACTTCTTTTTTCAAACTAACAAACGTTGTTATGTGTTGTATTAAACAAACAAAATAATAAATAAAATGTATAAATAATTATGTGCCATTTAACTATTATTAATAACAAAAGATTAATTAAAAAATAATACGGAATAATTGCAACAACTTGTGCTATTTAAGTGCTTTTATGAACGTTTAAAGTTGATATGATAATTGAATTTGCTTGTTTTTTTTTATTTGTGATAGTCTTGTTCATGGTCTGTTTGATGTTTTAAATGCTAAAGATGTGTTAAGTTGTTTTTCTTAACACACATCTGCTGTGCTCATGCCATTTTTTTTTAAATAGTTTGGAGTTTTAGTGCTGTCATTCTGCATATCTTAATGCAAATGTATGAATGTGCATGATATTTATTTAACGTGTGTAATAATATTATTTACACAACGAAAAGTTCATGTTCTGTGTTTGAGTAATATTTATTATGACAAATACAGAAATTTCGCCACACCCTATATACACTCTACGATTAACGACCGGTCTTCCAAAGTCCTCTTTTTATTTTTTTTTTTACCCCCCTAAGATTCAAGCAAATTTAACTATCATTCAAATATGTTTCGTAGTCTATAGTGAATATTTTAAGCATAAAAAGTACATTTATATTTACATATAGTACATATACTTATATATACATATATATTATATAATAAATATATCAATATAAATTTTTTCATCGTTAATAGCACTTCGTGTAGTTTTAAATTCGCCTGCTACATGTGAAGGAAGAGGATATGAAATATAAAAAAATCGATTCCATAATATGAATCTTTGTCGTTAGGTGTAAAAAAATCATGTTTACCAAACAATACTTATATACGCTTAATAGTTAATACACGCCATTAGTGGTTTAAAATCACTTTTTCAATCTAAATGATAGATAAGCATGGTTGATTTGCTACTCCTGTACTGTGGTTCGCCACAAACTTCGCTTGTCTCCTAATAATCTTTAGTAATAAACCTATCTATATTCCAAAGTAAATTTCATTTCACCCGTGCCACTGAGCGGAGAGAGCTGCGTTGAAAGGTAATTTGACCGTGAGGGTCATCTCGATGTTGGTCGTTGGCTGTCTCGTCATCGTAAAGTCTACCTCGATGTTAGAAGCTTAAGCTTACACGCAGTATGAACCTGGTCACCATTGGCATGATCCTTCAGCGTAACCTCAATGTAATCTATGCATATTTTGTTTTATACATTAATTACGTTTTTTAATATATTATATACTTCCAAGAATTAATGTATATTTTATTGTATACGTTAATTATGCAAAATGTATATACGCTTTTAATACATAATCAATGTATATTTTATTGTATACATTTTTTATGCTCCGTATATTTACACTTGCAATAGTCAATGTATATTTTATTATAGGCATTGATTTAAATGTGTATAATAATTAATGTATAATTTGTTGTATACATTAATTTTATTATGACCATTATATATGATATATATACATTTGCTTTCACAGATCATTCTTGTCATGTTTAATATATAAATTATAATAATATATGCATCGATTGTTAGTATTCTAGATAAAACCACCTGGCTTTGAATGAATAGTCACGCTGACCGAAAATTAGATACTGTAAAAATTATATCAATATTTAGAGATCATGATTTATTTAGAAAATTCACGGTAATCATTTTAATTGTCCGCTTCTGTATAGTTGTTAGTATGTATGTACGTACTTATGTATGTAGATACAACATAGTAGAGGTACGCATACAAAATATATGTATATATTTTTGTGAATATAGTGCCGATATCTGGTATGTGAGCGACGTCGTCGATATAATAACATAACTGTGTGTGCTTTTAGTATTAGCTCGCATGTATTAACACGACCACACGAGTGTCGTTTGAACACACATACACACCCACACACACACACACATACACAAACGCACAAAACAATTGTTTAAAAATACCGCAAAAAACAAATATAGCCAAAGAATAAATGTTCGATGTAATCAGTGTATAAGCGTTTATATTATGTTCGTTTATTTCAGTTTATTATTAGTTTGTGTAACGGAGCCCTGGATGGAAATTTATATGGATAAATTAAAAAAACTAGTTTTAAGTGCACACCCCATGATTGTGCTTATTAAGGTGCATATATAGGAGAACCCTGCGTTATTTTGATTTAAACTGTGTATATTCGTTTCTCTTCTTAACTCTTGATCGCTTCGCGAGGCACACAGCTTCGTGTAATTCCCTGGTCTGTCACTCCACTTGCTAGCCCTTTACGCTATTCCATTGGTGGTATTTCTTGCGGATTAATTATTGTTACAACCAATAGAAAAGCGTTGGGCCCTTAGCACCGCAGACGTCTATCTCTGTGCAAAGTGCCGACCGTGGCGCCCTCTTTTCGTGCCGAGTATCTCTTACGTCATGTTTTCTTTTTTATTTTCTTTTCCATGAAAACCCCATTGCACACGGAAGGTCATAGGTGGCGAGTTACAAGAGAGGTTGATCCCTGTACCGTACAGCAAGACGTCCACAGACCAAGCTGTAAGAATTGATTTAGCAAGGACGAGCCTGTGTTTTTCACTCACTCTCGATTTGTTTGTTTTTAAAATACTGTTTATTTTCATTCTGTTGTTTTGTTTTTAATGTTCATTTCATACTGTTATACTGTACTGTCTTTCTATACAACTTTATCCCACTGGCTCTTGTGTAGCGCTGGCCTGTTTGATTTCGGTTAGCGTTCGAAATTAGAATTATTTTTTTGAAATATGATTTATTTTTGAATTTCGAATTCCTTTGAATAGAGAATAAAATGAAGTATGTTTATTGTACTAATTGAAATCAAAGTGGCCAGCGCGTTGCATGCTTTGTATATCGGAATCATATGCACGCATGCGCTCTGTTATCCATACATTTTTATATCTTGTTGTTTTTAAGAAAATGCTGTCCATAATCGACTTCAAACATAAGTTTTAAAAACAATCAAGCTTTTATATACATATGTATATTTTCAAATATTAAATGTAAGAAAAACCTTATTCTATTAATTGAAGTCGATTTTCAATTTTAACGTTAAGTGTAAATACCTAACATAACTAATTGTGTTGTAATATTCATAACTAACCCCCACCCTAACTTTCGCAAGTTTCAATATAGGGCCGTATAGAAAAGCAAAGAATTTATATAGAAAGTTATTAGGACCGCGTACGTAGGTAATACAGCTTAAAGTTTATTTTGGCACTCATCCCGGCATTAGTAGTTTTCAGTTTGTTTGCCTCATGTAATGTGCACTGAGTCAGTTCATGGGGTAGCTTCACGTTCGCCAGGGTTCGACTAGCTTGTACCCATTGTATACGACAAATAGAAGCATCGTACGGCTTGGAATTAGCTTTTAGACCATAAGAATATTTCATCTTTTTACTACAGGCTGATGTTAGCTTTCGAGTTTTGAGGGCATTTAGTGGTAACGGTGGCAGGTATATGCTTGCTTCGGTATTCGGTCGTAGGGCGGCGGAGAAGCGGTCGATGTTGCTTCCTTCATGTGCATACTGTATAGGGCCTAAGTGCGGCAGCTTCCAGCGTAGTTCACGTAGGATGTCCAATGACGTCACAGTCGAGCTCGCTCCCGGCCACGTGACGGCCGCCGCGCACACCCGCCCCAGCGGCGGCGGCGGTGTGGGCGGCGGCCGGGCGGCCCGCATGCTGTAGGGAAGGTCTGTACTCAGGGCGCGGCGACACCGCATGCCATGCGCCACGCTCCCTCACGCCACGACCGCCATACATACCCGTACATCTGTGACTGGACTTACCTAACGCTTTCTTGCCTCTTTTTTAATGGCTCGGTGTGCTTAAATATATTTATGTTGATGACACGTGGGTACCGCCGCGACCGCCGCGCCCCTCCCCCCTCCCCGTTTCAACTGACATTGATACTTTTAAACGTCCAGTTATTCCGGGCGTTGAGTGATGTGCTCTTAAATGTCATATAAAAACCGTTGAAATGTCGCCGTGCCACTCCTAACATTGATATGGATGCCAGTGTGTGACGGCCGTTTGGCCTCCAGTAATGGCTACCGTGAGAATTAGACGTTGGTGTGCGTATCAATGTGCCGAGTGCGCAAGCGTGGGGTGGTGGAGGTGGGCGGGGAGGGGGAGGGCGCTGGCGGGCGGCTGTAGCTAGAGCGTTGTCGCCGGGCGGCAGATCCGCGTGGTGAACGCGTTCCGGCAGGGGCTGGACTCGCGCGGCTCGCTGGCGGACGCGGCGCTGGCGGAGGCGCTGCGCAAGCAGACGGCGCTGGCCAAGCGCTTCTCGCACTCGTCCAGCATCGAGTACGCGGACGCGGCGCGCGACGCCCTCGCGCCGCACGACATCGACGTGGAGCGCCTCTCCAGCCACAGCCACACCGAGACGGCCGTCTAACGGGCCCGGACACTACTCGAACCGTTACGCTGCCATCGCTCTAATTATATTATTGTAATGCTGAAACGATTGTGTATAAATCATATTTTTAACGAAGGATGATCAAGTTTCGTATATGATTTGTCGGCGGCGCGGGCCCGGCGGCGTGCGCCCGCGCCGCTCCACCGGTGTACTTGAGCATACGTTATATTGTTAACTAGTGTGTTTAATTATTCGATTGTTTTGAAAATATTTTATTATTATACGCGCGCGGCGCGTCGCGCGCGTCTGTTGAACAAATAAAAAAATATTGTCTAATTATTAATTTTAGATTTAAGCGCAAGGATGAGCGAATGGACGTGTGTTTTTTGAAACAAAAATAATGTTCGCATACCATCGTGTCATCTCTTACACGGAATGAAATGTTTTATATTGCTTTTGTCAAAGACATGTTGTGTGCGCGCGTGGCGGCGCACGCGCACCTTTTGTACAAAGCGCGGCGCGCGCGCTCCGCCTCGCGCTCCGACTATATACTATATATACTTCAACTAAATTATTGAACTATTAGTTAAGGTGTTTGTTATACATTTCAATAACTTTCTTTTGTTTTGACGACCTTTTTCCCCTAAGTGTAAGATGTATACATGTAAGTCATGTCTCGCAGCGTAGGCGCAGCAGCTGAACCGTCTGTGCACAAGAGCCGTCCGGCGAGCTCTCGTGCACAGACCGACCACGTAGTCCACTTTGAACATCTTCAAATGTTTAAAATAGAAATAAACATTAAAATTGTATAGCTGGTGGTATTTATTTGTAATGCTAGTCTCTTATGAAAACAAAATACTAATTATTCAATTATTATAATGTACTTATTGATTATCGATGAATACTTCAAGTTTATTCAACAAGATATAGTCTGCGGTGTAACGAATTGATTTCGGAATCTGTGGAGTGGGCGGCGGCGAGTAGCGCCCCGAGCTAGGGCGGGCGGCCTTTGGGCCTCGGGCTCATCACGCAACGCTGATGTACAGACTAGGGCCGGGGAGCCGCGCACTTGTTCATAGCCACGCTATTTATACTATATAAATATATAAAGAGATACAATCAAACGATCTAGCGAATCGCAATGTTCAATTTTGTATAGAACGTTTCATAGTAGCGGTATTTGAGAGTTGTTAATTGTTTTGGTTGGTAGGCACGCTCCCAGCGACACTGCCGGCCGCATGCGGCAACACTATTAAACATTTACATTATAAACAATCTTCTAAGTATTTAAGTATTAGCTTCGAATCAATAAAGCCTTTTTAAAAAAAACTTAGTTAAATGAAAACTATTGAAAGTTCACCACGTTTAAAATTAGTTATGATTTCAGTGAATAGAGCTCATGGTATTATAGAACATAATTTCGTTGATATTCGTTACCACGAGTTTACCGATGAAAGACATAAGTTATTAGGAGTGTATCGTAGCGGGCGGGTCGCGACCCGAGCCCGGCAACCAATTGTTTTGACACGACAGTCTGCCACTAACCATTATAGGTAATAAGTCCCATTGTTGTATTTTTCGTCTCACAATAAATGAAAATCTATTTTATTGTTTTTACAACTTCGTTTTATTTATTACCCCACTTTACACACTAGCCCCAGCTATTTCTAGTCGAGGGGTCGCGGGGTGCGGGGAGTATGACCCGACTCTATTAATTGTAGTGTGCGTGTGCACTCATAGGTAATCAGTGTTTACGGATAATAATCAAACATTAGTCGAAGGTTGCACACTTACCTACATTATAAACACTAAAACTAAATAGGGAAGAAACGTGGGGCGCGTCTAAGTGGATGGCACTATCTATTATATTAAGTAGTATGTTGACTTGTTGGAAATATGTGGATGAGGCACAGGCGCCTGCATGGATAGGAATTACAAAAAACAAAGAAAAACATGTAGTAGGCACAACATCGCAAAAGCGATTACTTACGAGCGAGCAACCGAAGTGAAGAGAGAGATAAAAAAACAGAGAATGAAAAGGTAGGTGTGACAGTGGAATATGTATAAATAATAAATTACACCCCTTCGGGGACCCTTGTGGGAAGGCGTGAGGATATTATTTATTTTTATTTTAAATAATAATTTGTTTATTCGGTAGCTAAGATTTGCTTGTATAAGGAACTCCGTTCTTCCATAACAAACGTTTAACATCTTATTAAATACTAGTTAGTTATACAATTAAGATTTGAGATTGAGATGCCATTAAAGATTTTATTTTATCGTTAAAGTTATTTAAATCGCAGTCATAGTTTCCCTTAACGTTTATTTGCCACCTGCCTTTGTGGCATGAAATTAGGTGGGGTACTCTGCTCATTCAATTCCACGATATTTGATTCCGACAGTGATTTGTTGAAATTTTCCATTTTAGTACCAGGAGATAATAAAATCAGAATAAGAGTAATATAAGTTGAAGTGTGGGTAGATACAAATTAAGGGACGGCAGGGGGCGGAGCTTAATTGCCTTATCAGTTGAAGTAGGCGGGGCTAATCCTCAGGTAGAAATGTGCGCAAACGCTGATTTGCGGAAATGTAGAATAAAGCTAGTAACAATTACCTTAGTCGTCGTAGTACCAGGGCACCAGAATTCGGTTTGCAGTTGTTTTCGACTACTCCTTCAGATTATTCTTACTCCTTATGACTTCTGCACTCCTGTTTGATGTTAATTTTATTTTAATGACTGTTGATTAAACCCGGACAGTACACACGTTTGCACCTCGCGGTGGTCCAGGGGCATGTACCTACATTATGTATGTATGTATGTATGTACATACATTACCTGTTTTAAGACGAAGTGACATGTACAGAATATGACAGCCTTTCATATTTCTCTCAAAAGGTGTGCCCGCAGTTTTTAACACGCGTATATTTTTAATTCTTTGGTATTTTTTATATCCTTACGCCTTCTCTTGCGGGTAGGCAGAGGTGTATAGGTATTACGCACATACACACTTTCCGCCAGAGATATATTTTAGGTGCCAACGTGACAGATGGCGAGTCCATCGCCGCTACGTATGCATGTTTGCGTGCGTATGTTTCCTCTCGATGTTTTCCTTCACCGTAAAGCTCGTGGCGTGACTAATCACTGTACTTAAGTTCAGAAAAACTTATTTTTAAATTTAAATTAAAAAATATCACGTTCGTCTTGTACGACGGTCTGGGTGGAAGCGATAAATGACAGAAAAGCCAAGATCTCGCTGGTCACCCTGACGGTCAAAATGAACTGAACTGGTACGATGGTATATACGTATGGAAGATTGAAGGAACGGTAAAAAAGTCAACACGACACATATAGCTAGCATTTATTCTTTACTTATGACGAGTATGTACAAACGTATGTATTGCATTAATGATGCATCACTTGGATCAGGAGAAGGTAATGAGACCAGGCGGTGGCTCCGGCGGCATGAACCCTGCTAACGACGTGCTGGGGTCTGGGAACAACATGGAAAGACATTATTACTTCATGAATGAGCTTCCCGACTGGGGCAGGACCTCCACCTTATAGAAGTCCGTAGCCAAATAACACAATTTATTGTGTTGTGTTCCTACGCGGTGAATAAGGTTTCCAGAAATGAGCTCCTTGGGGAGGGGGAGGATTGTTACATTGTGTTGGAAGCAGAAGGATTAAACCCCTTATGCTGCCAACGCACTGTAACTCTCCGAACACAGAGTGGCAACGCGCAAGTGATACTTCGGTATCGTGAGCGTAAATAGGCTGCGGTAACCGTTTCCCGGTTATCAGGTGGCCCGTATGCTTGTGTGCCACTCTTGTTCTATAAAAAAAAATGAATATTTAAGAATTTTAAGAAGCGAGGTATGTTTTCCTAGAGGGAACTGGCGCTCTACACTCTCTGCCTTCCCGTTAGGGACTCGGCGTGGTGACTTGTAGGTATGTATGTATGTATGTTTTTAAGTGTCAACGTAACGCATAGGATCTTTTTCATGCAAGCGAACTGTTTTTCTCCGCACGATGTCTTCCTTCATCGTAAAGCTCGTAGAAGCGTCAGTTCTCTCAAGACTGACAGACCTATTTCGCTTCATCCATATTCTCAGTCCCTTCATACAAACTCCCGGTTTCAATATACATATCCTATAATAGCCTGGCCACAAGGGTTCGTGAAGGAGTAGACGGAGGAAGAATATGTGAGAAGTCACCGTACTTTGATTTAGAAAATTCATAAGCAGATTTCATAAGGCTTTGAACCTGTCTAGACTCTTTAGGCGGCTACTTTACCACTACTATACATTACTAACATAATTTAGATACTGACCAAATTTCATGTGATGCGGCGGCTGGTTGGGCATCATCGGCTGCTTGCCCACTGCTGGGCGCAAAGGGCCCACTCCTGGCAAGGACATCGCTGGACCAGGGAAACCAGGCAAGCTTGCCAATGGGTTGGGTAGTTGAGTTAGAGAGGTAGGTAGTTGGCCAGGTAGGGCGCCGGGGAGGTGTGCCGCTAGTGGGTTTGGGAGTGGGCGGGGCAAGTGGGGTGGCAGGTGGGGGGCGGGTGGGGGCGAGCCGGGGGGAGGGGGCGGTGGGGGCAGGGCGTCCCACAACGGCACGTGGTCAGGGTGCGTCGCCGGGCACGGCCAGGCGCAGCCCAAGCGACGACTCTTCTTTTTCTTATGGAAGGACAACGTTTGTGAGTGAATGTGTGTCAGCTTAGAACTGTATTAGCACTTAACCAAAAGTAGTCGACTGTATTAATGATAATTACTCAAACATTTCTTGTATGAAAATTAAAAATGTTATATACCACTAAGCTTTCATCCCGCTTGATGGTGGACGCTTGCAACATCAAGGGTATCTTTAGCGGCGACCCTACTACCACCTTTTCACACCCTTACTTAGAAACTCCATGTATCCAAACTCAACGAGGCGAGGTCGGTAGGTTCAAAATGTGTATCTTACTAATATTAATAATATATCCCCACGCCTTCCCACAAGAGTCCCCGAAGGGGTAGGCAGAGGTGTATAGGTAATACCCACACACCCACTTTCCGTCACAGGTATATTATGTGCCAACGTGACAGATGGCGAGTCCATCGCCGTTACTCAAGCACGACTATATATACATACGCCTTTATTAATGTTACAAATTTTATAAACACTTAAAGTTTATGAGCATGTTTGTTAATCAATCACGCCCAAACTGTTGAACGTAATGGGAATTGGGAATGGGAAATTTATCACAGTGATAGATTATTAGCTGGATTTACACATGGGGTATGTTTTATCCTAGAAAAATTGCAATAAATCTAATTTTACGCAGGTGAAACCGCGGGGCATTGCTGACGTTTGGACGGCGACTTTGACAGAATCTAATTTACTGCGAGAAGAATGTATGAATTTATATATGTAATTTACTTTCTACCTATTAGCGCAAGTGACTTTGCCATGCTAATCTATACAAATAAATAACTTTGAAGTGTCCGTTTGTTCCGACTAATCTCAGAAACGGCCGGACCGATTTTGACGGGACTTTCACTGACAGATAGCTGACGTAATAAGGTAACTTAGACAAAATTCTAAGAAATTGAACAATAACTTTTTAGTTAAATTCCACGCGGACAAAGTCGCGGGGGCAGCTACTTTGTAACATAATTATATAAATATAGTACCTTTTTGGGCGGTTCTTCGACATCAGAGTCCTGACCGGGCTTGTACCCATCCGCGAAGCTGACTCGCTTCGGCTCCTTGCCTGCCTCGGGGACCACCAGCGACTTGCTGCGAACACATTGACAATATAATATAGCATCGGACACTCAAGCATGGGAACGTCAACGGTACTCGAAACCGGCGAGCGTATACCTATGTACTGATCAATGTGGACGAAGCGAAAGAGGTCTGCAAATCTAGTGAACTGGCGCTCTACTCTCTGCCTACCCCGTGAGGGTCTCGACGTTTGTATTAATTGTAGTAATTAATTCGTTTTAAGTTACCCTAAACCTGATCCTGAATTGCCCTGAGGTTGATAGGTATCAGCGGCGGCTACATCACACCTAGATATTAGCCTGCAGCCTAGCAATGAGAGCAGTTGCAAATGCACCACCTATCCTTGTAAAACTCATTACTTTTACATATAGTTTACTATTTAAGCATAACTATGTAACCCATTTGGTGAAATAAATTATTATTATTATTATTATATGTAAATATTGATAGCCAATGGTGTAATAACACCTTGTTATCGCCGACGAGGTGTCAGACAATGGCGAGTCCGTGGCCTGTTCAAGTACGACCATGTCTCAACCAATTAAAATGTCTTATATGATGATGAAGGTAAATTTTATACTAAACATACATGACGTTCTTTAACTTAATAAAAAAACTATTTAACACAAAAGTCAAAAATATATACCCTTTCCAACTCCGAAAGGGCGAGGCGTTTATATATATATAAATTACAGTAATCAGTTGCTACTCACAACCGGGGCTAGAGGCATAAGTGCATAGCCCCATGTATCACCGCAGTCGGGCAAATGGATCAATACTTACGTGATCAATATTCCCTTCTCTGGATGCTCTGTATCGCCTTCATCGTCAGCGTCTGCCGCCACCTCCCTCAACACTGGAGAGTATGCAAGTTTTCGTAAGTTCCAGTTATATATCCTCACGCCTTCCCACAAGGGTCCCCGAAGGGGTAGGCAGAGGTGTATAGGTAATACCCACACACCTACTTTCCGCCAGAGGTATATTAGGTGCCAACGTGACAGATGGCGAGTCCATCGCCCTTACTCAAACACGACTATACATACGCCTTTGCATTTCTCTCTTCTCTCGATGTTTTCCTTCACCGTAAAGCTCGTGGTGTGACTAATCACTGCACTTAAGTTCAGAAAAACTCATTGGTACGGTCGGGATTCGAACTTGCGACCTTTGCGTCGCAGGCAACTGCTCGAACCACTCGGCCACCACGGCTTAAGTTCCAGTTAAGTACCTATAATAATTGTTACACATCATCTTCAAGTAGAAATATATTGACATAGAACGAAAGTTAAGAAATTATTTTTCTATGTAAATTTGTAGAGTGAGTAAAGTTCTCTTTAGTTATTTTCTCAACAGTTTATCTGATAATAGTCTTTGGTTGAAACGTTCATCTCGGTAACATGGATACAAATTTAAAAAATCTTGATGTATAGCTAACTCCTCCAGGAAGGCTATATGGAATCACGCCACGACACGACGAAAAACGGGGAAAATGTATTCCTTTTGAGAGCTTCGCGACAATTCACGACACATTTGTTGTTTGTTCACGACACACGGTTGCATTCGCGTTAAATTTAAATAAATAAATACCTTGAGACAATTCCATACAAATTGACATATATAGCCCCAAATTAAGTAAAACTTGTGTTATGGTAAATAGAAAGTTATATAGGTATACAAGCTGTACCCGCGACTTCGTCGGCGAGGATGGCTTTTTTACAATTCGTAAAATTGTTTTTTTTTTCAATAAAAAGTATCTAATACCTCCAAGAATATGTGTACAAAGTTTCATGATGATTGGTTAAGTAGTTTTGACGTGAAAGCGTAACAAACAAACTTACATTCACATTTATAATATTAGTAAGGATAGTATAGTATGTATAGATAGATAGATAGATACATAGTTGCATTGTGGAGTTGCTAAGACTAAGATGACAAATACACGTGTTAATCCACAAATATTTGCCCTCAGCTAGAATCGAACGCGCGACTCAATTTACGCAGTCAGAAGCTCTAACCACTAGACCAGACGGTCGCCATACAAAATTATTCCATAAAAAGCTAGTCCTGTATATAAACGAATCAAAGTATTAGTCTGACTGACCAGAATTCTTCAGGGCCTGGTCAATCCTGGCGTCGAGCGAGCTGGTCTGTATCGTGGTGTTGGCGTGGGGTCGTGTGTCCGCGGCCGTCGCTTCGTCCGTGGCGAAGCAGTCGCCGTACTGCAGGCGATCGGCCGCCCCGTACATGTCCAAATACGCTTCATCGTACCTGGAACGTGGGGATGTTATGGATACCAAATAATCTTACTAATATTATAAATGTGAAAGTTTGTAAGTTTGGATGTTTGCGGTTCTTTCACGGTCAAACGGCTGGACCGATTAGGCTGAAAGTTGAAATGGTGATAGCTTATACCTAGGAATAGGACATAGGCTACTTTTAGATCCTGGAAAATTCAGTTCTAATATTATAAAGTTTGTTGCTGTTTCACGGCATAGCGGCTGAACTGATTCTAGCAGGAAAATACGTAAGATACTTTTTCAATCTCCAAGCGGGCGAAGCCGCGGGCATATGCTAGTCGCTAATATATAGCAGCCGGTCTGCTGTGGTGGATAAGCATGCCCATGCATTGCTATCTCCCCGTCCAACAAGATATGCTAATTGTACAGCTTGTTTAGCGGACAAGCCATGTGGCGACTTCGCTAACCGACAAGCTGTTTCTACAAGTGTCTTCGAGGTTCAATCCGAAAAGTTTTGTGTAAATAAACGAATAAATCTACTACTACATAATACTATTACTAGAGTACCGAAAAAGAACTGAATAAAAACGAGAGGCGTACCTCATTTTGTATGCCGTAGGCGATACTGACCCCGAGCTAGAGTTGTCCGTCCTGTTGGCGAGGCTCTGGATCCTGTACACGGCGGGGGCTGCGGCGGGGGCGGCGGCTGCGGGGGCGGGGCAAGGGGGGGACACGCCCCCCGTCAGCACGATGTTCACCTCGCTCGGCTTCAGCCCTGCCACAATACAACATAATAATTATAATACAACTAGCTGTCCCGCCCAGCTTTGCCCGGGTGAAAAAGTTAAACTTCCTGAAACACGATCGCAGCGCCACCTATCGGGTCCAATTGAAATTGTCCCCGAAGGGGTAGGCAAAGGTGTATAGGTAACACTCACATACCCACTTTCCGCCAGAGGTATAATAGGTGCCAACGTGACAGATGGCGAGTCCATCGCCGTTACTCAAGCACGACTATACATACGCCTTTTGAATTTCTTCTCAGACGTATGCAGGTTTCCTCTCGATGTTTTCCTTCACCGTAAAGCTCGTGGTGTGACTAATCGCTGTACTTAAGTTTTAGAAAAACTCATTGGTACAGTCGGGATTCGAACTTGCGACCTTTGCGTCGCAGGCAACTGCTCGAACCACTCGGCCACCACGGCTCTTTTTTTTATTCTTTAGTATAATACATATAAGTTAATATTGAATAATGTTTACCGTAATTAATGTAATTGGTAATAAACAGTTTTAAGCTTAGCAAGTGCCTGGCTGGATGCCTAGGTCTCGCCATTACCCGGTTAAGTAGCAAAAGTTCCCGGAACTCACGCTACGAGAGACAAAACAAAAAAAAGTTTACCGTAATAGACGGAAATACTGACCCCAGCGCGAGGGTCGTTGTGGCAGCACAGTGGCGGCGGGGGACTCCCCGGCGCGCCAGTCGCACTTGATCTCCCCGCGGTGGTGCGCGTGCGCACGCACCACCGTCTCTATGGGCCGGGACTGCCCCGCGCCCGCGCCCGGCGGGGACACGGCCTGGGGCACACGCATACATAACAGCTGCTCCTAAACTAGGCAGTTAGGATTATAAGAATCAGCGACTTATAATATAAGTAGCTCTATTGCATACAAATTTAATTCAGGGAACATTTTTTTCTAGAATATAACATGTTAGTCAATATATTTGAACATACATCCCGCTAGTCCTTCTGTCCCACTAATGTTATAAAAATAAAAATTGTCGGATTATTTGTTTCTCTTTCACGTAAAAACCACTAAACGTAATTGGATAACATTTGGCAAAGCTAGAGATTGCGGGATCGACACAAACATGTTTAATTTGAGAAAAAGAACCAGAAAACATTTTATCTGCCTCTTTAAAAAAGGTCCTCACCAATATTGGTCCTATAAAATCATAAATTCAAACAATAGGTAATCCCGCGAAGCCAGATCACGCAAACACAATTAGGTACCAGGAGTACGAGTGTAGCCTACACTCGCCTACATCGCAATGATGCAAGTACCAATACCGACTGTACAAATGACTTTGAACTTAATTAAGTATTATTAGGTATTAAGGTATAATTATATAATATCCTCACGCCTTCCCACAAGGGTCCCCGAAGGGGTAGGCAGAGGTGTATAGGTAATACCCACGCACCCACTTTCCGCCAGAGGTATATTAGGTGCCAACGGGACAGATGGCGAGTCAATCGCCGTTACTCAAGCACGACAATACATACGCCTTTGAATTTCTTCTCAGACGTATGCAGGTTTCCTCTCGATGTTTTCCTTCACCGTAAAGCTCGTGGTGTGACTAATCACTGTACTTAAGTTCAGAAAAAACTCATTGGTACAGTCGTGATTCGAACTTGCGACCTTTGCGTCGCAGGCAACTGCT